>CAUYQU010089661.1:0-22175 GCA_963574635.1 Cheracebus regulus
ATAGCAGTCGAGCTTTAACAACCAATAGCAGGCAAGTAATTCCAACCAATAACAAGCCAAGTCCTAGGTCAAGGCTTGTAACTTACCCAATAGCAGTCTTGCTCTCCCACAACCAATCGAGCTGTTTCACTCCCTATAAAAACTCCCTGTCTAAAAATAGACTCACTATAAAAACCCCCTGTCTAAAAATAGACTCACTCCCTATAAAACCCCCTGTCTGAGAGGAGTCTGTGCGACTTTTCCAGCCCCTCCTGTCCAGACCGCAGAACCTCACGTGGGAGCCTGAATAAATTCCCTTGCATTGGATTATTTTGGTGCTGGCCTCAGTTTCTTTGTTTTATCCTCGGAGACAAACCTTACAACTCTATTGGTGAATAGTGGTTTCTCATTTTGGTTTTCATTTGCATTTTACCTGATTGTAATAATGTTGTACATTTTTTCTTATGCTATAGTCATCATTTGTATATCTTTCCTTGTGATATCCTTTCAGATCTTTGACTTAATTTTAATTGGTTGTCTTCATATTATTACATCTGTAAGATTAATTATATTTTCTGAATATAAATTTCTTGAAAGATAAATGTATTATGAACATTTTCTGTCATCCTTTGGTTTACCTCTTTGTTCTTCTAATGTTGTGTTGTAAGAAATAAGTTTTTCATTTTGATAAAGTCCAGTTTATATATTTTTGCATATATTGTGCTTTTGTGTCCTATCTAAGTATTGTTTGTTTTAAAGTGGCAAAATGTTCTTGATTTCTTTTTCTGTGGTTTTGAAATTCTAGCTTTTTCTGTTTAAGTATCTGATTAAAGCTAATTTTTATGTATGGTATGAAGTAAAGTTAAATGTTCACTTTTTCCCTCAATATGGGATATCATGTTTTTCTAGCATTAGTTGTTGAAAAGTCTTCCCTGTTGTCTTGAAATTGTTGTCAAAAACCAATAGAGTCCATAGGTATAGATCTATTTCTGGATCTTCTAGTCTGTTTTATTGATCTATATATCTATTCTTTCAGAAACACCACTCTTCTTACTAGAGATTTAGACAGAGTAAGTCTTAGGTACAGGTTTTCCTACAACTTTGTTTTTCTTTTTAAACATTCTTTTGACTAGATAACTTGCCTTTTCTTATAAAATTTTGAATCAGATTAAAAATTTCTGCAAAAAAGTTTTTAGTATATGTATAGGGATTGAAATTAGAGTAGAATTACCATCTTAGAATATTTAGTCCAATATATAAACATGGTATATTTTCATTTATTGACATTTTATGTAATTTCTCTCAACAATGTTTTGCAATTTTCTGTGTAAATGTCTTGCACACATTTCATTACAATTACTTCTATGTGTTATATTTTAATACTATTGTACATTTTATTTTCCATTTATTTTTGCTGCTGGAATATAAAAATATTTGATCAATTATTTTAACTTTATTCTTTGTAATTTTGATACATTTGCTTACTTGTTCTAGTTGTTTGTATAGTCCTTGGGATTTTCTATGAAAACAATTCTTCCATCTCTGAACAGAGATAGTTTGCTTCTTTCTTTTGAATCTTTATGTCTTTTCTGTATTTTTCTTATTGCAATGACTGGGACCTCTGGTACAATATTGGAAAAAAGTAAGAGCACTTATTCTTGTCTTGGTCTCGATCTTGTGGGGCAAGCATTTAATATATCGCTGAATTAGGGTTCTCCAGAGAAACAGAATCAATAAAACACATACATACACATTAAATAAATGTACAATAAATCTATTATATATAATTATGGTAAAACATTTTATGTAACTTATTTAATAATAATTATCCTGTCATTATTATAGAATATGGATGTATATTATAAGAAATTGACCTAAGTAATTATGAAGGCTGCCACGTCTAAAGTCCTTAGGGTGATCCATGAGCCTGGAGGTCTAGGAGAGACAATGCTGCAGTTCCAGTCATAAGGCCAGCAGGCTGAGGGACCGGGAAAACTGATTTCGTGGGTGAAGTCCAAAGGCAGTGGTCCACAGCAGGAGAACTGACATTACAGTTGAAGTCTGAAGGCTTCTCTTGCTTGAGGGAGGCTGGCTTTTTGTTTCTTTCAGGCCTTCAAGTGATTGGATGAGGCCCACCTGCACTATGGAGGGCAATCTGCTTCCCTCAACATTCACTAATGAAATGGTCATCTTCTCCAAAAACACCCTCATAGGATCATCAAGAACAATGCTGGATCAAATGTAGTGGGCTTTGTGGCCCATCCAAAGTGACACACAAAATTAACCATTATAAACACCATTAATTATGATGTTAGTTGGGGACTTTTTGTAGGTTTCTTTCATCAGATCAAGTAAGTTCCTTCCTATTCCTGGATGAAAATAGATTTTACCATGAATAAATGTTGAATGTTGTTATGTACATTTCCACTTCTTTTGAAAAAGTCTTATCTTTCATTCTAATATGATGAAACACACTAGTTGATTTTGAATGTTAAAACACATTGGTATTCCTGGGATGAACTCTACAAGGTTGTTGTCTATTATCTTTTTACATATTTTATATTCCATATGCAAATATTTTGTTAATGACTTCTGCATCTATATTATGAGAGATATTAATCTATAATTTTGTTTGTAATGCTTTTTACACGTTTTATCATTAGGTTTATGCTGGGCTAGTGAGATTAGTTGAAAAGAATTTTGTCCTCTTTCCTGATAGTATCTATGTATAATTACTTGGATGTTTAATAGAAGTCGCCAGTGAAATGACTATGCCTTAATTTTTGTTTTATGGAAGTTTTAAAGGATACATATAATTTCTGTATCTCATTTAGATTGTGCTGAATTCCTCTCAACAATGGGAGGAATTTTCACTACAGTTGTCTTTCATACCTTTTGTTAATTATTTTACTAACTGGCAATTCAGATTCTCTATTTTATTTTTTGCCAATTTTTTCTTGTATTTCTTCAAGGAATTTCTTCATTTTATATACATATTTATTTTCCTGATATATCCATTTTTAAATATGCAACATAAATTATTCTATACATTATTACTCTCTGAAACTATATCGATTTTTCCTGAATTCTTTTTTTTTTTTCACCTTGGAAGGTCTGTCAGAATTTTATTAGTACACTTCTCTGAGAAATGCCTAAAGTGGCTTTTATTGGACCTCGAAATCTCAAAAAGCTATTTCCTAACCATACTTTTATGAACACTTTACATAATGTGAGTAGCAATATTCTTATTACTGTTTTACACCCATCTTTAAAATTCTATAACTATTTGAAATTATGGAATCACGAAATGTTTGATAGCTGAAAAGAAATCTATAGATCATTTAATATAAATTTACTTTTTTGCTTTTCCCACTAAAATAACATTCTGTTCTTGTCAAACATCTTTATGCCTAATTATTGTGCCTGGTTCAATAAGCTTAACAATATATTTGCCTATGACTTCTCAATTTAAATGCTGAATGTGGGCACATACAGAGAGAGAATTACAATGCATAGGAAAATTACATTTAAACTAACCTTAATATAAATGATTATATTTGTATGCAAAAAATATTTGTATTAAGAGTGCTGTCTTCTGATAACTTCAGAGAATTCAATATTAATATGAGAAGCTAGGACTTTTATTTGCTACTCATCAGGGGCATTTTCTGATAGTCAAATGAACAAAGTGAAGATGTAAACCTAACTGGGACATACTACGAACCTTGGGATCCAGAGTAGATGTATTTGGGTCTAGAATCTGAAAATCTCTTAAAAGAGTTGCCTCAGTTTCTGGCCTGTACTCTAAGAATTTTATGCCAATTTTCTCTTTAAAAACTTTATTTTCTGATTCTGATATGCATTTTAAACATCTTTAATGAGATATAATACCTTTATTAGAAAATTAATACATTTGAATTATGCAATTCACTTGTTTTTCATACTCACAGAATTACTCAAACGTCATCCCAATCTAAATGTAGAGCATCTTAATTGCTCCGGAAGAAACCTCATACTCATTAACAGTCACTCTTTGATCATTTTCTCTGACCCTTCATAGCCCAGCTCTGGTAAACAACTTATTTTCTGTTTATAAATTTGTCTATTTTGGAAATTGCATAAAACAAAATCATACACTTGAGTGATCTTTTGTGACTGACTTCTTTTTTTTTTTTGGCCTAATACTTTTGGTGTCATCCTTGGTGTGACAGACATTATTATTTTGTTACTTTTTATTGAAAAATACTATTCTATTCTACTGGATGTTGCGTTGTATTTATCCATTCTTCTATTGGCTTAAACACTGGGATTGTTTCCACTTTTTGGCTATTATGAAGGATGCTGCTAGAAAATTTTGTGTACAAGTTTTTCTATATATTTACATTTTCATTTCCTTTGGGTATGTACTTAGAAGTGAAGTTGCTGGACCACATGGTAACCCAATGATTAACTTTTAGAGGAATTGAAAAATGTTTTCCAAAGTGGCCACTCCACTTTACATATTTTACCACCAATGGATGAGAATTCCAGTTTCTCTATATCATCCCTGGGATTTGTTATTGTTTGTCATTTTTATTGCAGCCATCATAGCATAGCCCTTTCTGTGTACTCCCACTTCCATTATTTATTTTTGAGAAATCATGGGCTGCTAAGCCTTTTATACTTTTAGCTATTACATGTGGATTTGTTATTATTTGGGAGGGAGGTTTATGGTATAAGAAAGGGACCCAACTTAATTCTATTGCATATGGATATCCAGTCCTAACATCGTTTGTTGAAAAGACTGTGTTTTCTCTCTTTATTGTTTTGGCATTCTCTCAAGATCATCTTATTTTAATTTTAAACTTTTAAATTTTTGATTTTTTATTGTTTTATATATATAACATATTTATATGGTGCATGTGTTATTTTGATATAAACATATGGTGTGTGATAACAAAATGAAGATAGTTGAGATATTCTGCCTCAAAAATGTATCATTTCTTTCTGTTGGGAATACTGCAAAGCTGACCCTATAGTCATTTTGAAATATACAATAGATTATTATTAAATTGTAGTCACCCTACTATCAAATACTAAGTCTTATTTGTTTTATCAAACTGTGCTTGTACTCATTAACCAACTCTTTATACACCCTCTCCCCACTGCTCTTCTGAGCTTCTGGTAATCATCATTCTATTCACTACCTCCATGAGATCAAGTTTTTAGGGCCTTAATGTATGAGTGAGAACATGCTATATTTGTCTTTCTGTGTCTGGCTTATTTCACTTCACATAATATCCTCTAGTTATACCCATGTTATTGTAAATTACAGAATTTCATTATTTTTTATGACTCAGTAATATTTTACTGTATAGATATCACATTTTATTTAATAGATTAAAAAATTATTTGATACCAATAGTCAAGGTGTTGACAACCATGTTATACTCTCAATTATCTTCCTCTTCCTTAAACTCAAATCCAAAAATAACATTCACTTCCAGAAAAGCAGTCATTTGAGATCCCAGAAAACACAATATCTTTCATCTTTACATATCTCCTGTAATTAGAAATTATATCATTAGAAAAAATAAAATGAACAAATGAAAAATAAATGACCCCTATGGCTAATTCAACTCTCTATTTTTGGAAAGCTGGGAATGGTTAGAACATTTGACATTTCGACTAATTTTTGAGCTGCACTCAGTACAAACCAATTTTTAAAAGTATTAGATTACATTTTCTGAATCATTTCTCGAGCTACTTTTATTTTCCTCATTTTTTTACCTCCAAATCACCAAAAATCAATTTTGTTATCTGATGATCAGCAGCTCAGTTCTGATGTGACAGCAATAGGAATTCTATGTCCCCTTTCCAGAGATTGCCTTTTTTAAAAAAAAAATTCTATCACTGTAATACTTTTTTTTTTTTTTTTTTTTTTTGCCTATTGGAGATTTTGGTTGGATACAGAGTGTTTCTCTAGAGAAAAATATGGGATTTAGTAAGCTTTCTACAATGGCCTTCAACTACAACATAAAAGATTCAAGAGAAAGTAACATATTTTTTTTTAAAAAAGCTTTCTTTCTTCACACTGCAATTTTCTAAGAACATTTTAAATCCCAATAGGAAACAAACAAACAAATGAAACTAAACACTGCCTGTGTGTCATCCTATGATTTGGCAGCAAAAGTGGTAAAAATGGTGGTAAGTCTTCCTTTCTTTTCTTCTTATTACATCAGAGAGAAAGTCCACTTTATCTTAAAGAGAACTGAATCTTAGAAATATAGTTCCCATCTTAGTTGAAATGGCCTGATCTCTAAAAGCCTGCCATTTATCACCTAAGAAATGTTAGAAGATTTACAGTAAAATATGCTTTTAAAGTATGAAAGATGTGCCATATTGATTGTGGTGGGAACAGCAAAAAGTTTGCATTTTAAGGAACTTTGTCTGCCTTGAACATCAGCAGATGCCGTCAATGAATTCCAAATAGAAACATGTGAGATTTATCCTCTTCCATGCCCTTCTCTCAACTAACATTACCCATTCACTCAGGAGCACTTAGGTTCCAGGAACAATAACAACAAAAAGAAAGAGCTCTTGAAATGCAACGAAGAAGGATACTTCTGCCCAGGGAAAAAGAAATCCTTCATATAACTGTATTTTCTTTATATAATATTCTCTTAAAGACCCTATAATGTCTGCTTTAATACTACCAGGAAATATTTTGATGCAAAAATAATCCACTGAGTTTTAAATAAAACAATTTTTAAAGCAGCTCCCAGGATCCAAATGTTGATCGTGATGACAATATCATTTGCTATTTGTGACAAAATTAAAATAATGTAGTTTCTCATGATGATTATGAAAATTTTGATATGAAAACTGAATTTAGTGCCAATTCTAATATAGTATATCCAAGAAGGCATATGGCACATTTTTTAACTTAAGGAACCTTAACAAATGCACAATACAAACATCTTAGAGCACAAATTCATGAAAATTCACAACTATGAATACTTAGGTAAGATAATGTAACAACCCAAAATGGAAACTTCTTAGACATTATAATTACCAAAATATAAATTCAGAATTATGTATTAGCATTTTATGTTCTGTCTGAAATATTGGTTTAAAAACAAAACTCTAGCAGCAGCTATAATAATAATTCTTCCCAGAAACAGTGAAAACATTTTAAAGAATTTAAAAACGTATGATCTGAAATAAAGAATTTATGCAGAATTTTTTTTGTGGTAGTGTTAATAATGAAAATAAAAATTGAAGAAATCCCAAATAGAACAATAGTTCAATGAATACCATATAATGGAATATTACATAGCTGTTAGAAATTTATAATTATCTAAAGAGTATTCAATTAGTGGCCAAATTGCTTATGATAGAAAATTTGAAAAAATATAAAACTATAAAATCATGTAGAGTATTAGTTGGAATACTTGAAAATATAGGGAGAGAAATAGGTTAGAAAACTTTTTAAATTACCAAGCAATTATACCGGGTTGTAAAATCACTGGTAGTTTTCATGTTCTTTGTTGTATGTTCTCCCTTTTAGTATGCATGTACTACTACGTAGATAGAAAAAAAGTGTTGTTATTACTGGG
The DNA here is from genome assembly GCA_963574635.1 of Cheracebus regulus. Classification (NCBI taxonomy): domain Eukaryota; kingdom Metazoa; phylum Chordata; class Mammalia; order Primates; family Pitheciidae; genus Cheracebus; species Cheracebus regulus. The sequence goes on from CAUYQU010089661.1 coordinate 7,578, forward strand.
TTTCTAATGCCAGAACAGTAAAAAGAAATGCCAACATCTAGTAAAGCAGCTGGATTATCAGAGGAGAATAAAGATTCTGTATTTTTTTCCATTAAAGCTTCAATATCAGTTACCATTCCGAACAAATAATGATGGCTTCTGTCAGGAATCAAGGGTAAAATTCAGTTTCAAGAGAAGAATATACTAGATACTTGCAAGTTCACTAGACAAGTGTAAGAAAACAAAAAAGCAGGTAATTCATTTACTATGCTGAAGATGTGTATGCACATACACATGTATATTTAAATACTTATGTACATTTACACAAATATAAACATATGTATGTATATATACAATAATCAATTATATATATTAATATGTGTATTAATTTCAGTATAGTTCATCCCATATTGGCCTATTTATCTCAGAAATTACACTATACTTAAAGATTTTAGTAGAATAAAATATTAATTCTAAATGATATGATTGGCTCTGCTCTGGAAAGATTATTACGTCAGCAACAATTTGCAAAGCTACATGAAGACAGGGAGAACCCTGCACGGGGCTCACTTTCAGGAAATATAGAAGCCATCTCTTTCCACCCTAGGAAATATGTCTTAACATCCTCATTCCTGGACCTTCTCAAGGTTCTCCCTTACTTTTTCTGCTGGTCTGTCTCAGAATTCTTGCATTTTATTTCTCAGTTTAAGGACAAATGGTGTTAAATTCATTCCTCAGATTTTATTTTTATTTCAGTGCATCTATTCTATTTCTTTAAATTTCAGACTGAAGTATTCTACTTTTTTCTGAGACTTATCCTTGATCTGGTGACTTGATTCAATCCTCTTCTCCTTTCAGAATATTGCTCCACAGCCAATATATGACCTGTCTCCTTTCAAGGAGTCCCCAGTATCCTCCTCCATGTTTGTCCTTTCACCCCAGAGATCGTCTTAAGATTGCCTGCAACTAAGAAAATTCTTTATATTATGAATTCTTCTAAGTACAGCTCCGTATCTTTTATTCACGCATTTGACAAATAATTATTGAAAAACTAGTATCTTCCAGGAACTATTCTAGGTCCTAGGAATATAGCATTGGTCAAAAGAGGAAATTCCTGCTCTACTATAGTTTACATTCTGGGGGTGGTAGAGGACAGGGAAGGATAGAAAAACATGCATTTTTAATATGCCAAGTTGGAATAAGTATTAAAAAGAAAGAGCAGGCAAGGATAGTTAGAGATAAAAGGGACCAGGGACCATTTTTAAATCAGATGACCATGTACAGTCCATTTGTTAAGATGGTGTTTATCAGAAAGAAGCAATGGAGTGCATGTGAATAACTGGGAAATTAACAGAATTCCAAATGCAGAAGCCTGAAATAGGGAAAGGCCTGCATTTTGTTCAAGAAACGGCCAAGATTCCCATGTGGTTACAGCAGTATTAGCTGGAGGGGATCTTGAGGGGAGTATAAGAGATGAGTTCAGAGACTTTGAGCTGATGCTGAGGCTTGTAGCCCCTGATAAAAACTTCATATTTCATGTGGAGTCAGATTGGATGTGACGGGAGGGCTTAGAGCAGTGGAGCAAGATGATAATTCTTCTCTTTCTGCCAAATTTCTTGAATTCATAATTCACTTCATCATCTCCAATTTACTTCTCTAGTCTTTTCACTGCATACTGGCGTCTGTCCTCACTGTTCATCTAAGGATAAACTAAAAACTCACCAATGATTTTTAGAATTGCCAGGTTACCCAGCTGTTTACACAATTTGCCCTCCACACACACACACACGCGTGCGCACACACACCCACACCCACACCCACACACACACACGGCCTCTATCTCCTTGGCTTTTCTGTTCTTTCTGTGCTTCTGGTCTTTGTAGTCTCTGTGTGCTAAGACCTCTGTCTAATTACTAAACAGCTCCATGTGAAACTCCTGCAAACTCCTCTAACTCATTTTGCAAGTCAAACCTGTTTCTTCACTATAACACCTTTCTTTTCGTGGTCCTCAATTAATGTTACAGCAGTAATCTCTTCTGTACTAAAAGAATCCTAATGCCATATTCAAATTTTTCTTCTTTTCTTGATCATTACACTCCAGTGCTTCCTATTTCAATGGGTGCTATGGCTCCACTGTCTTTTATATCTGTCTTTGATATCTCTTGTCCATTTCCAATGTATTTTCTTGTACTTTGGAGAAAATTATTCTTTGTACTCTTGTATCCAGAAGTTTCTTCCCACTTTCCTCCAGGAGGCAAAAAAATTACAATCACACATACTTCTCTCTAAAATAAAAGTCTCATCACCTATGTCTCTCATCTAAAATTCAGTTGGTTCTCCAGTTCCCAAAGAATAAAGATTGACCCCCTTAGCATGGTAACCATAGTCCTCAATGAGGTCCAGCCGCATTTTCCAAAGTTCACATACTCAGACCTGGCTGAATTATGGTTATGAGGCACTATGCAGCCTTTGCCTTTGTCTTCCCTCTGGATGAGACTTCCTCATCTTCCCCATCTTTCTCTAATGCATGGTTGTTATCTAGTATAATTGTGATGTCTTTTGTGTGTAGATCTTTCTTTGTTTTTTTCTGTTAGAATTTATTACTGCATTTTTTCATTAAAGATTTATTTATAAAATCACCTTTTCAACTAACATTATCTTCCCAAAGTCAAATTTAGACATAACAGTCTCTGTCACTTTATTGTAAGCATGTTGAGCGTCATAACTCTCTGATTTAGGTAAGCCTAGTGTCTTGAACATGAGAATGAGTCCTGATTTTGACATTAAAATGAATCAGGTATACATCTCTAATGGTTCAGTTACATAGGATTTTTTAAACTAATAGACATGACAAAAACTTTAAAAAGTAAATGTATGTTGATTACTATAATCAATATTACAATTTGCTAATAATTCTAATTTTTTTCTTTCTAGCACACAATATGATTGAAACTTAGTCAATTTCTGACAGACAAGGCTACGTGACATGAATAATCAGATACATGAATAGAAATGACATATGTCGTTTCCAGGGAGCAAAGTTGATCTTTAATGTTTTATCCTCTCTTCTTTCTCTCTTGGTGACATGTAACATTCCAGTTGGTAGATCCTTCATCAGCTTGAGTCCTATAATGGAGTAAGAAATCAACCTTTTGTTTTAAGCAACTGAAACATTGGTGTTTTAACATAGAATAACTAAACTTATAAAGAGCAATGAAGCTATTTATTTATGAAGCTTCTTTCAACAAATACAACCATGATCTGTGTACCACTTCTGGTAATTATGGTATTTTGTATAAGTTATCTCATTTAGTCCTAGAAAGAGGCTGTATCATTACCAATAAAGATAAAGAAGTACAGAAAAGTGAGACAATTTACTGAAATTCATACAGCTGTTAAGTTGGAAAGTCAAAACTTGTCTCAATTACATTTAACTTAACCACCTTAGAGCATTGAATCCTAAGAATTTATTCTATTAATTCATTCTACACTTAGAATGCAATATAGCATAGTACTTAATGGGCCTGGTGTTATACTCTCTGGGTTGAAGTTTCAGCTTGCTCATGTGAAATGTGTGACATTAGGTGAATGACATCTTCTCTCCGAGTTTTTATTTTATCATCTGTAATATGAGGTACAAATAGAAACTACTCCATAGGGTTTTTGTGAAAATGAAAGCATTTAGTATCATACCTGATATTAATAAGCATTCAATAAAATCTACTATCCTTATCACTTATTTTATTCTGGATACAGTGATAAAAATGTCATTACATTAAGCAAGTCGCCGTCCTAGTTCTCAAGGAGAGGCAGACAAGTAAGTCAATTATTGCAAACGTACATAGCACTGTCTGATAAATGCACAAGGCCTTGCAGGGTGACCAAAAAGAGACGTTCTCATCGCACCCACATGCAGTGCACAGCCTCTCACGCATGGTCTGTTGATCCACTGCTGAGCTATTTCCCTCGATACTGATGGGTAGCCTCAGAGCAGGAGCTGAATGGAGGAGGTGACATGACAAAAAGTCCCCTGCATCCGTTGTAAGATTGAGCTGAACTAGCCTGGCAAGGGAGTGCCATGAGGCTGTGAATCAACTCAACACATGAAATTTCTCTTAAGAATATGGAGAATGAAGTAGAAAGTCATCACGAACAAACCAAGGAGGCACTTAGATTAGATCAGACACAAGCACCAAGGCATGCACTGAGGACTTCTTAATGTTTTCATACTGGTATTGCTCCTGTAGCTCCATTTATCTGATACTGAGGCAGTAGGAAATTTCAGAAGCTATCTAAAGAAAGTCAATATTTCAGACTCAGTTGAGTAACGTGACCTCTTTGAGAGCAGAATCCAAGCAAGATATTAGCTTTCCTGATTCTCTGCTCTGTGTTCATTCTTCACCATTGTATACCATGCATTGTAACAATACAGTCCATAAATACTTACAGAATAATTTACAAATATATCTGTAATTCCTGTAGCAGTGGGAAGATCTGCGAGCCAGCTTGTGAAGCAGGCAGCTAAGAATGGGATGCAACACCATCTCTGGATAGCGCTGTCTGCTTTACAGGCAGCCTCAGATTTCCTCAGCAGTGAGCAGAGAAAGGTGAGAGTGAAGGTTACAAAAAGTATCTTTGGGACATACACTGTTTTGAAAATCTATCATTCACTCCATGATGATAAATGTAAAAAGATAATTAAGTGTAAAGACCTCCTCATTGAACAAATGTTTACCAAGCATCTACTATGTGCACTCATTCAGGTGCTGCAAAGTGTTGATCAAAAGATTAGATTTGAACTCTCATGGAGCTCAGATTCTACTAGGAAAAAAGACGTCACAAATATATACATAAAACAGACCTGATAATGTTTTACAGTGTTAGAAGTGAGATAAAGACAAGACAAGGTATTGTGTAAAAAAGTGACTCAGGCCTATTTTGACTGAGTGAATCTGGCCTAAGAAGTTAACATTTGAGCAGAGACCTGAGGAGCTAGGAGGATGCAAACACGTGAATATCTAAGGGAAGAGTCTTCCACGGATAGTTTTAGGGATAATGTGAATACCATAAGAAGAAGACACACTTAGACTATGTGAAGCACTGAAAAAAGGCCAGCATAGCTAAAATGTAGTGGACTTTGGGGAGAGTTGAAAGAGGTAAACTCAGTATGGTAGACAAGGTTGTGACCCCATAGGGATTTATTCTTAGGGTTACAGACCTAGATTAAGAGTTTCTGAAGGAAAGAGCACGATGAATCCACAGGATTCCCCATTTGAAGACCATTTCTGCCTTGTTGCTAAGCAAATTCTTCCCATCCCAATACATCCACAATCTTAAAGGGAAAGAAGAGAAAATCTGAAAGAACATTTATCTAAAGAGAGTGAGTTAGCAAAATCAACTTTAGAGAAAATGAACTCTGAAGAGATTCAGGATTTAAACCAAAAATAGACTGTATTTGATAATATTAGACTGTTTTCAAATTTCTCTCTCTTGCCTTGCATTTTATCTTATAAAAAATAAAAGCAAAGAAGCTACTTTTCTTTTTATACCCACATTTTAATGTGAGTAAACCTGCTACACTGCTACATTTTAAAATTGATCTTTAATATTATATTAATTCTACTTGCTAGTTTCTGTTCACTCTGATCCTACATCATACTTAACTTCCATTGCTGTCATTATAAAATGGCTGCCTACTCTCTTCCAATGCTCATTTTAAAAAGAAGCTCATTAGCATTTCTCTGGCAACCAGCATCTTCCTAGAAAATGTAAGCTCAGGAGAGAGAAATAAGTAAATTCTATAAAAGAATGTTAGCAAGACAACTTTAACATTTTGATGATCCAAATGAGTTAAAGATAATACAGTGTTAATTTTACATTTTCAAACATGTCATTTGACAATAATGCTTAATATAAACTTTTCTCTCAAGTTTTTATTTTTGTCTCATATGAAAGTAACTGTTATTACCTATACTTCAGGCATGGAAGAAATAAAGAGACCTTATACATCTCTGTGTAAAAATTCAGCTATACATTTGAATAAAAATGCAATTTAATTAATAGGACATTATACGTTAAAATATAACCCTGTTAAGGTTTGGAGATACCTTATTCAGGGAAGACCCTGTAACATTCAACGTGTGCTGTACTCTATCGTGAAATGTTATTGGAAACCTAGTGAGACAGTGTCTAGCTGTTCAGGAGCTGACAGGAGTGTTAATTTCAGGAGTAAACTGCCACACTTGAGCATGACCTGGAAGATTCTTTGGTGAGTATAAGACTATTTTATTCCTTACTCAAATAAATAATATAATCTTTACTTTTTTTCCTGATCAAAATCCATCTCTTTCAGGATATGGTACAATTAAATTTGCTTTAAGAGAAGTCTAATCACATCAAGGAATTGCAAGAACCTCTTACTCAAATCACAGTTTGTGTATAGGTTCTATTCGAAGTTTATTTTCAAAACTCACACTTTTCAACGTGTTATTTTCATACTTTAAAATTATTTTTTAATAGAATTAAGATGGTAACATGAATCAATGAATCATTCTTGTAGCCACTTGAAAGAGAAAATGTACAACCTGACTTAAGATGTTATTATTTTCAAAGAAGTTCCTACCTTTAAAAATGCATGTCCAAAAGCAAAGAGTGACAATTGATTGTTTATTGCAAAAGTTTTAAGGATCATAGCTTTTCCCAAGAGAAGTCGATACAAAAGTCTTCTTAAGTGCTTAGGCTTTGAATAAAATAACAATATTCCATTACTAACAAGTCTCTTTTTTTAAAAAAACAAGTAATCATTTAGGAAGAGTTTTCATTGAGTAGATATAAATAAGTACATAGCACACACTAATTTAATAGCTACATATATATAGTAGCTTGTCATTTGCTTTACAGATTTCTAGTCACTTTCTTCACTTATTCTCTTCAAGCATTAGTTCAAATGAAATTTACTAATCTTATTCACAGTAATTTTATTTTTTCTTATGCACAACAGCTCAGGGAAAGACAGTCATAACAAAAATTAAATTAGTAAATAATTATATACCACATACTAAATTCAAGTATACCTTGTGCTTAGAGCATCTGTTTCCTTAAAAAGTCTGTATTACGGTATGGAGATAATTTAAATACGAAAGTAAAGGTATTTTTTCTGAAAATCTGCCTGCCAATGTGCCTTAAATTTAAAATCAATTTTAATAAAAGGGTTGTTTGAATTAAAAGTGAGTTCATTTAGAGTGCAAGTATTCATTTGCACCAATCTTCTGAGAGATGATTCATGTTGAAAGGATATGAATGTATGTATATAGAGATTTTTTTACATTCTTAATCAAATACAACAGGAGAAGATAAATATTGTATGTATATGCATAAATGTATACACACACATACTGATATGTATACTAAGAAAACAAAAATCTGTAGATAATTTCAAGTTTCTTACCTGTGAATACGGCTTCACTACCAGAAAAGAGTTAATTTTAATCATCATCATTTTATATAAGACAAAAAATATATTACTTATGTAATACATTTTAGTTCATCAGAGTGTGAACTTTATGAAAATAATGGGCTACTACTGGAAGTGGGAAAAGTTAATATTCTAACATAAATAAGCCTTTTTAAATTTGTAATCATAAACCTTTTTTTAAGGTCTTTGCCAGATCTTACAGTTTATATTTTAAATACAATTTTTAGTTGCTCAAGTAACACATGTTCATAGTAGAAAATGCTTAAAATATTGAAAAGATGTATTTTTCCCCAAAATAATTTGAGATGCAGAAAATTTGTGAGGATAATCTGTAAAATAATTGGTCTTGGATTAATTCCAAATGGTAAAACACAGAACAGATTGACTCTTTATTCGTTATGAAAAACATGAAACATTTTTTAGGCCAAATCTATAGATGGTATAGAACGTATGTACATATCATATGGTATGCTTAGGTTTTTGCAGAGTGATATTTTATTATTTTATGCCTGAAGATGAAAAAAAGAAACCTGGGAAACAAACTGTTTCTTTTATTTTTCAAAAACTTCTGCAGAGTCTGTGTCTTTGATTCCTCATTCACACATTGTCGGGTTAGTTGACCCCCGAGTTTGGTGGATTAATGGCACTGCGTCAAGTGGATATGAAACAAATGTGGCACTTCTAAAGCTGCAGCACCAAACTGCAAATTGGAAATACACTCTTGGTTATACTATCAACAAAGGAGACCCTTGATGTGTGATTCCAGTCATCATTCCTCTTAAGCCATTATCAGACAGCTGAGATCAGACAACAATGAAAGAACATGTGCTTGATCGTTAGCATGTCAGACGTACATTATTAAAAACAGTAGGGACAAGGGGTGAGATGAGAGGAAAGGCATTGGCTGCTTTGTTCCGTGTGTGAGGGTTTATTTGGGAAAAAAAGAATTCTAAGAAGTACTGCCATGTAGCTCCTTATGATGAAGGCCTAGTTTTGCCTCTGTTCATCTGATAATCAACTTTGTCTTCTTTCTTTTTGTTTCTTTCACAATGAAAATGATTAGGAACTTGTTTTAACTGCTTACTCATTCTTACCCATTTCAATTGGAAACTCATTTTCATCTGGATAAATTTCTGATTATTTTTCAAAGATCTGTACCCAAATTACCTGGTTTGATTCAGCAAGACAGTTTTTAATTCACCCCCTCCGAAGGGGAGGTGTATGAAGAGTTATGAATGATCTGTTTTATTCAGATCTTACAAATAAAAGTAAAACTTATTAATGATCAAGTTCATTGCACATAATATTATACCTCATTTAACTAAAGTAATAGGTCAAGCTCAGAGGAAATAATGAGAATCTATTAATAGCTTTTAGGTACTCTTGAGACATTGCCCATAAATAATTTTTCAACCTGAATATGCAAAAAGGTACCACAATAGTGTTAAAGGCAAACAGAATTAGTGATCACAAAACGTAATTTGTAAGATAAACTTTTAAAATATAATGGAATTTATAAAACATTTTCTCACGTAGTTTCTGTGAATATAGGGAGCAGTCAGAATTACATAGAGAAATTTACAAATTCGCTTTTTCTCTACTTCTCCAAATTGATTATGTTGGGTATTACTTACTTTAAGTATTCTTAATCCTTCTTTTTGAAGTATATATTTTCATATTCTTCACAAAAAGAATGTATATTTTTTCAATATTGTGCATAATAGTCATCTTTATAATATATACAACTACTTACTTCCTATAAAAGAGACACATCTACAGTTTCAGTTTCTTTTTTAAGTTATCACATTAATCAACATTTGTAAAACAATTAAAGTCTGGTTTGTGAAAACCAATGAAGGTTCTTACTTTTAATACATTACTTTTGCTCTCCTTGGCCAAAACATGAATAGTTGAGGTTTAAATGTGACAATAGTAGAATTAAAGTATATTTCTTAAAACTTGATTGAAATTAAATTTAGCATTATAAAATTTGAAAATAAATGTTCTGTCACAGATTAACAAAGTAACATAAAATAAAAATTTTAAATTGTATGATTTCACTTAATTTAAAAGGGACATAGAATTTATTTAAAATGTTTTTAGTCAATTACAAAAGTAACTACTGAAAACTCTTTAATTATTTTATTAGCTACAGTCCAAAGTATTGATTTGAAAATTACTCTTTGAAATTGAGTAATTGGAATTACTCTTGTACAAGAAGGACTAAAGTCAGAATATGTTGAATTAAAATTTTTATAAGTCCTTAATATTTATTTGTGGATCTTCAAAGTCACAATTGTAATTAGGAAATTCCTTTCTTAAAAAATTGCTTAGCTATGCTATGTTTAGCTATACTATGCCTAAAATAATTTAAATATCATAATATAGAGCATATTGTGGTGAGTATTAGCAATAAATATGAATATGTGCCAATATTTATATGTAATATGAAAATATTAACATTTGTTTTATGTGGTATGTATGAGGGGAGAGAGAGAAAGAGAGACAGAACAAATAAAAATATCTCTATTTTTCTTCAATATTGAACATAAGCACATATTCAAACACTTTGAATATATTATTTTCTTTTGAAACACAAATAATTTTTGTGTATTTTTCTGAGGTAGAGATTTTTCTCTTCATTGTGAATGAAATTTACAGTTGTTGAAAATGATATTAATAGCCTTAAAAATCTCAGTAATAATTTTAGAAATCTCACAATAATTATAAATACTGTTTTTCATGCAGAAGTGTAATCTGTGGAAGGATGTATTTTCCTTTTTTTTTTTTTTTTTTTTGAGATGGAGTTTCACTCTTCTTGCCAAGGCTGGAGTGCAATGGTGTGATCTCTGCTCACCACGACCTCTGCCTCCTGAGTTCAAGCGATTCTCCTGCCTCAGCCTCCTGAGTAGCTAGGATTATAGGCATGTGCCACCACACCTGGCTAATTTTGTATATTTTTGGTAGAGATGGGGTTTCTCCATGTTGATCAGGCAGGTCTTGGACTCTTGACCTCAGGTAATTTGCCCGCCTTGGCCTCCCAAAGTGCTGGGATTACAGGCATCAGCCACTGGACTGAAGTGTAGATTTTCAAGCATTTCTTACCTGTTAGTCATGATCAAAAGATGGTTGCTTCGACTCTAAGTAACATATCTATGTTTAATGCAAAAGAACGAGAAAAAGTCAATGCCAATTTTAAAAAATCCCTTAGCATATTTCTTTTGCATCTTGGCCAGAGTTATGTCATGTGGCCATACCTAGCTGAAAAAAAGCTGGAAGGACAAACATCTGGAAAAAACAGAAAAGCACAAGCTTGGGCACATTTTACCTCAAACAAGGTTATGATTCAGATATATAAATAAATATCATAAATAGAAATGGCTATTTATACCAAACATCATTTTTATTTAATGATCCATTTATTTCACCATGGGTAACCTTCTCCATCCTTTTTAGTGACAGAGAAAAGGGCACCATTGAAAAGCGTTTTGGGATAAAACTAAACTTTAAAAGTACAAGTTGTAAGCTACAATATCAATGAAAATGCAATTATTCTTATTTGAATTCAATAGAGGTTGCATTGCATAAAGTAACAAGCTATTTCTAATAGCTGCCTCATATCCAAGATATGGCTTGAGACATGAGTTTTTGTCTTCTTTTTTCTGTATTTTACATTGTATTGTGCCACTACAGAATACTGCAATTACAAAATATAGTTCATCATTGCTGTAAATAAATTGAGTTCAGTAGCATGTTTGAAAGGAGTAATTCATAATTTCCATTTGGAAAGTGGCATTTATATTAATAAACTATTTTTTTTGTATTTCTGCTTCTATTGATGTGTGTTTTTCTTTTTCAGAAAACTAATCCAATAAGGTTTCTATTTTAGGATCATAGAAAATTGTAACATAAACTTTTCCAAATGCTGCTTTTTAACTCAGGCAGGAAGGACTACATCTGAAACATTCTGTGTCCCACCCTCTTTAACTTCTGCTATCATAAGAAAGAAAATAATTGGGAATGAATGAGATGAAGGGTAAAAGGAGAAGAGGATTATGGGAAAGAAATTTATGTTTAATTCCTGGAAAACTCCCTAAAGACATCTTGTCAGTTAGTTTCAAACTATTTGAAGAAATGAAAATATTCACTCAGAGTTATAATTTACAGAATGATAGGTAAAAATGTATTTAAGAGGTCACTTACACTATTTTCTCTCTCATGCAGCACCATACTTAACACAACTGAGACCAAAGAGGCCCAATTTGAAAATTTGTGTGATTCCTTTACATCATAAAATACAAACAGAGGCACACACACTACCACCACCACAACAGTAACAATTACATTATTTTTTTGGTCTTCAGGCTCAGAAATTGTTTCTTATTTCAAAGTAAATAATTCAGTTTCATCCTTTTCTTCTCCCATCCTCAATGGAGATGAACACCTGGACAAGTGCTCTCTGTAGCTACCCTGGATATTGATGAAAGAGTTGTAGTATCTTTCATTCATGTCTCCCGAAAGCAAAGGTCACTTTTGTTCTATTACTATTCAACATATATGGTATTCCCTAAACCTTTACCCAAGTTTGCTATTTATTTTCAACTTTGGAGTTGCCCCAATCACATCTTATTGAGTAATGAATCTCAGAACCCCAGAGAATTTATCCAAGCAAATACTCAGAGGAAAATAAAACCCATCAAATGCTTCTGAGCCTTTTTAAATGTAGGAAAAGGAAGTTCTTGATATATATAAGACAATAGAAAACCAGTAATCAAAACCATCCTTTTCTTTTCCTCCCTTCACTTATATTTATTTCAAATGAAAATATACTTTTAGATGCTTTCTTAGAATTGTCCATTCTCCAAAGCATCAACAACATGTTTAAAACAAAAACACACACCAAAAACCTAAGCAGATTAGTTTCTATATCATGGCATTAAATGTGTGTGTGGATCGTGCATGCAGACACCTACACACGCACATGCTCTCTCTTTTTCCCTTTCTCTCTCTCACACATGTACAGGCACACTCATACAAAAATTCTTTAATGCCAAGGCCTCTTATCGGCATCTCCAAGTCAGAGCGTAGAATATCCTAGAATCCTTGGCTTACTTTATCCAATTCTGCAGGGTTTTTTTAGGTTGTTATAGGAGATATGTATTTAGTTAAAGCCAAAAAAATATAATTTTCACGATTTTTCTGGTTTCTTTAGGTAGACGATCCTAAAAGTAATCTCATTTATAAAATTTGCAAGTAATTTTCTAAACTAAAATATTAATCTAGGTATTTTTATGGTTCTCTACTAATCTTCATTTGTTTTCTTCAAAAAGTATTGTTAAGGTCGAGGGAAGTAGAATGGAGAGATAGGTGGGTGCTATTTAGTATGCAGATCTGGGACACATTCCAGACTTACTAAATCAGAATATTTGTGCTAGTGTCCAGGGATGCCAAGGTCCTCCAAGATCAACATTTGACTTCAACTCACACTATTTGAGAACCACTACCATCGAAGGCATAGAACCAAAGAAAAAATGCTGCCTTTAGTTCTCATTCTAACTCCAGACCTACTGCCAACATTTAAAGCAGATGCAACGGGTTTAAGGTTACTGTCAAGAGCAAATTTAAATAAAAGTGAAAATTAATGGAAAACTTCAAAAGGTAGAGGCATCTCTCTCTTGTACCTTTTTGAGAAGTTGCACAGGCTTTTTTGCTCAAATAAGTGAGAGAGGGATCTTTTTTTATCCCATTGACTGTTCCTAGAATCCTTGTTGCATTACCACATGTCATGTAGCATTTAGTGGTTCATATTAATTATGTTACTTTGCTGGCCAATTGATAGCACTTGTTAAGATTGCAACACTATTCACAATTGCAACAATGATCACAATAGTAAAGACATGGAATCCACTTAAATGCCCATCAATGATAAACTAGATAGAGAAAATGTGGTACATATACACCATGGAATACTATATAGCATAAAAAAGAACTAGATCATGTCCTTTGCAATGACATGAATGGAGCTGGAGGTCATTATCCTTAGCAAACTAACACAGGATCAGAACACCAAATACCTCATGTTCTCACTTATAAGTGGGACATAAGGGATGAGAACATATGCACGTCTATGAATCTATCATTCATCTACGATGAATAGATTCATAGATGTCCATATGAATGGAAAAGGAAGAAAACACAGAGGGGTCTTTTGGAGGGGAGAGGTTGAAAGGAAGGAGAGGATCAGGAAAAATAACTAATGGGTACAACAAGGCTTAATATGTAGGTGATGAAATAATCTGAACAAAAAAAAAACCATGACACAAGTTTACCTATGCAACATACCTGCACTCGTACCCCTGAACTTAAAATAAAAGTTAAAAATAAAAAGATCCCAAAATACTCTGTAGATTTTGTTTGCCATGTTGTAGTTTACTTTCTTCCCCACATTAACTTCTAGATATAATGACACTGCTTTTTGTTTACGCAGTGCTTGACACAGCTTTACAAATTGCTACAGATCACATGTGAGATTCAGAGAAATAGTGTTAGGAAGACTGGGTGTATATACGAGTCACAATTAACTTGGGTCAAAACTGAAGCTAAAACTGGTAAGTAACTTATGAAAGTGGCTTGAGTGTTTCAGACTCTAGATTAATGCTCAGGGCTTGTAATTCTGTGATGTTTTCTCTATTAATCTATGTAAGCAACACCTTGTTTACAAATATATAAATTGTAGGCAAATATTAATATTTGTAAACAAAATATACATAATATTACTCATTTTCCTCATTTCCTTCACTAAAATATGAGCTCCAAGATAGCTGTTGTTTCCCTCTGCTTTGTTGATTTCTCCATGTTCAATAAACCTGTGAATGGCAAGTAGTAGGTCTAAGGTTTGTTTCCGAGGATAAAATGAAGAAACTGAGGCCAGAACCAAAATAATCCAATGCAAGGGAATTTATTCAGGCTCCTGGGTGAGGTTCTGCGGTCCGGACACGAGGGGCCGGAGAAGTCGCACTGACTATTTTTAGACAGGGGGTTTTATAGGGAGTGAAACAGCTCGATTGGTTGAGGGAGAGCAAGACTGCTATTGGGTAAGTTACAAGCCTTGACCTAGGACTTGGCTTGTTATTGGTTGGAATTAC
>CAUYQU010089667.1:0-14094 GCA_963574635.1 Cheracebus regulus
GGAGATAGCATGGGGAGAAATGCCAGATATAGGTGAAGGGGAGGAAGGCAACAAATCACACTGCCACGTGTGTACCTATGCAACAATATTGTATGTTCTTCACATGTACCCCAAAACCTAAAATGCAATAAAAAAAAAAAAGGAAAAAAAAATTATTTTCAGGCTTCAAATCTCTCTGATTTCATCCTCCACTACCAGCCAGAGAAAATGCTTCTTTTAAAGGGCTCGTGTGATTGTCTGTAGCTTAAGGTCAACCAATTTGGAACTTTAAGATCTTCAAAATCTCTTTACAGCAGCACCTGGGTAGTATTTGATTGAGTAACTAGAGGACAGGAATCTTGGGGGTCTATGTTAGAATTCCACCTAAAACAATGGCATTATTTAAAATAATTATTATAATTTGTGAATATATATAATTATAGCATATTATTTCATTTTAATCATCAGATCATATGGCTTCTATCTTTGGGAAAAATACTCACTGTGGCAACATAGAATATCATTTGTGTAGTATACATAAGCCAGAAATGAGAGACAACTATGTATGACCGTTTGCTGAATTTAAAGTTACACTTTCTATTGAGTTTGGAACAAAATAGCTTGTTTCTGCAGATAAGGCCTTCAGGTCGTCTACATGCTTATTCCAATACTGAAGTTTAGTAGAATTTTCCTCCTAGTTGCCTGCTATGCCTGAGGGACCCTATTTTCCTATATCTGTTGCCCTGTCACAAGAATTCATTTATGGACTGTGACTGCAGTTACAAAACCCCTTTCCTGGTTGGTTTATGTTATGTTCAAAAGCACTAACATTTAGTAAAAAGAAGTCCTTTTTCTGACCAATTCTACAGGCCAACTACAATGTATTGTATTAAAGTACTTAAAGTTCTTATTACACACACATACACACACACACACACTTTTTCTTCACTAGCATGGAATGGCAAGTGAACAGGATTATTTAGGATAATGTACTTAAAATCAGTGAGAGAAAACAGTTTTATAATAAGCAGAATCATAGTAACTGGGTTAAAGACCCGCACATTTAGTTGAAATAGGGATTTGCATATTGACATTGGGTGGGAGCAACGATAAATACTTATAGCAATGTGTACAAAGAAGGGGGGAGGCACAGGAAGGGAGTGAGACTGGAAAGTGACCAGAGATGATGGCTAAGACTAGTTAAGGCCTGGAATGAGATGAGCTGTTTGGATGTGCCAGAGAGGTTTTTCTAAATATGGGTGAACCCCGAAGCCTGGGTTAAAACGAAAGGATGGATTAAACCAGAGAGAATTCAGGATTATGGTAGCACAGATAATGAAAATTAGTGGTATATTAGTTCATTCATACATGGCTATAAAGAACTACCTGAAACTGGGTAACTTATTAAAAAAGCAGTTTTAATCGTCTCATGGTTCTGTGGATATACAGGCTTCTGCTTCTGAGGAGGCTTCAGGAAACTTACAATCATGGCAGAAGGCATAGGTGAAGCAAGCACATCTTCACATGACTAGCAGGAGAGAGAGAGAGACAGAGAGAGAGAAAGTGCTACACACTTTCAAACAACCAGATCTTGTGAGAACTCACTATTACCAGAACATCCAGGGGGACATTCACCCCCATAATCCAGTCACCTCACACCAGGTCCCTCCCTCAATGGGGAATTACAATTCATTGCAGTGGGAACTCAGAAAAATATATTGTCCTTCGTCTTCAGAAACATACACACGCAAAATCACACATAAAATATTGTATTTAATTCTGGATGTAGGGATTGGGATTGTGATAGATGTTTAGCTTAATAGCCACCCAACACAGGCTCTGGAATTTGGATGCAGACTCAGAAGCAAAAGTACTCAGAGTGCAGCTCTGAAACAGTGTGCAGAACCAGCATATGGCTGCAATCAGCAGCAGACATCAAGAATCTACATTCTTCCACCAAGAACCTCCTTATATGCTCTGGTTACTTAGAAGCCAGTCTCATGTATTAGCCCTGTGTGGTCTAATGAGTCATTTTAAAGAAGATGGACTTGGGCATGTAAGGCAGAAAGAAGGTTACATCCTAATATCTAGATTGTATTCTCAAGCAAATATAATAGGTGCTTAATAGAACTACCTTTAATTTTTTCCCTTTAAAGATTCTTGTTAGACTTACACATTTCAGGCACCTTTATGATACAATTCTTAAACTTGCCCATGTGAGAAAATTGTTGAAAGGCCTCCTTTTTAAGTTGATGTTCACATATGCTTATATAGTTTATATTCCAGAGTCATGAAATAATTAAGTAGGAGCCCCAAGTAAGAGTTGAATGAAATAGGTCCCTAATAATTGATGAACTACAAATGACTTTGAGTTGGAAAGATGAAGTGGCAGGAGCTTTATCCTCCAAGGTGAGATAGTCAAGAGACAGCATTTAGAAAATATCATTTGAGTTTTGCCTAGGAATATTTGTCAAAAATTATATTAGTCAATTCACACATTACTACAAAGAAATACCTGAGGCTGGGTAATTTATAAGAAATGAGGTTTAATCGGTTCACAGTTTTGCACATTGTGCAGGAAGCAGAGTACTGTCATCTGCTTCTAGGAGGCCTCAGAAAGCTTACAATCATGATGGAAGATCAAAAGGGAGAGGTAAGATTACATGGTGAAAGCGGGAGCAGCAGAGTGAGCAGGAGGGTGCTACACACTTTTAAACAACCAGATCTCAAGAGAGCTCACTCACTGTTGACAGAACAGTATCAAGAGGAATGGTGTTAAACCATTCATGAGAAATCTGCCCCCACAATTCAATCACCTTTCACCAGGTCCCACTTTCAACATTGGGGATTGCTTTTATTGTTGTGGTTTTTCATTTAAGTAGAGACTGCATCTGGAATTTATCTTTGTATTTGGTGTTGGATAAATATATAATGGATAATTATTAGTTTCAACAAAATTCTTTGAGTAGTCAATTCTTTTTCCATAGATTTGAAATGTTGCATTTATCTCACACCAAGTCCCACATATACAGATAAATGAATCTGTTTAGATCTTTTATTTTGTTGTATTCTTTATTCATGAACTGATGTTTATTGTTTTAATGAATACTATACTGAGTCACCAAAGTTTTTCAAAGTATGCTTTAAATTAGATGCAGGACAAACTCCCTGTCATACTCATAAATTTTCACATGTAATTTTTAACGTTTATATTTGCAGATGAACTAAAGAGTTAATTTTTCATGATCCATAAAAATATTTTTGGCATTTTATTTAAAACTGCATTAAAATTATAGATTGAGAAGTTTTTATTACTAATCATGGCAAACAATGACATTATACTTTAAGTTAACTCATTTAATACATATAACAACACAATTAAATATGTACTGTTTTCCTTTTCATTTCACAGGCAAGGGAAAGAACACATAGAGTGGTTAAATAATTTGCCCTACTTATACAACTGGAAAAAATAGTATATCTAGAAACATGTGCATAGTGTGATGTTCCACTTAATCGAGTCTTTAAACATTTTTAAATAAAGTTTTGATTTTTTTCATAGGTCTGACATATTTCTTATGATGTTTATTCCAAGGCTTGGGAAACCCCACTTCGCTTATGGATCTTCACAACACAAGGATCAGAAGATCCCCTTATAAGCTCACACCACCAGGGCCTTGGGTTCAACACACACAGAGCTGTGTGGAGTCTGCTCAGGCATGCACAGAGACCCAGGAGCTTTACATATTCCAGCCCCAGGAACCCCAACAAAAGTGTCTGCAATGTATTCAAGGTGGGAGTTCTGCACATACTCCCAGAAAGAGGGCAGAATCCAGGGAGCTAAGTGGTGTCATTCTGTAGGCCCCACTTTCACAACACATTGCAAGATAAGACCTACTGGCTCGGAATTACAGCCAGCCACCAGCAACAGGATGGAAGCTGCCTGAAATGGGATAGACTCCCCAGGGAGAAGGGTAAGCACCATCTCTGCTGTTTGGTCAGCTCAACCATTCTGGCCTGCTGGCTTTGGAAAGTCCAGATAGTCTGGACAAGGAAAGGTTCCCCAAGCAGTGCAGCACAGCAGCTTTGTTAGATTGTGGCCAAACTGCTTCTTTAAATGGGACCCCTATCCATTCCTCCTCAGTGTGCAGGACCTCCTGGCTGGGCCCTACAGCCACATCTGTCCACATGTATTATGGACAGAGTTCTAATCTCTCCCTGGGATGGAGGGCTGCCACCTGGGTTGGTTGTACAATTCAGCTATTCCAGTCTTCAGGCTTTGGAGAGTCCAAGCCAAAGGAGCAGAAGTGGTTCTTCACCATGACACAGCTGTTTTTTTGAGGTATGGCCAGACTATTTCTTTTAAGCAGGACAGTGATCCACTCCACTTTGCAGGGTAGGTCCTCCCAGTCAAGGCGTCTGGCCACCCCCATCTGTGTTTTGTGGAGGTGACAGAGCTCTAATTTCTCTCTGGGATAGAGTGCCTGAGGAGTGGGCCAGGCCACCACCTTGGCTTTTGGGGCTTCTCAGCTGTTCCATTTTATGGGCCTTGGAAAGCCCAAACTGATTAGGGGCTGAAGGGATCCCCAGTGATGCATAATTGCTCTAACAAAAATCAGCCAGACTGCTTCTTTAAGCAGGTCCCTGATCCTGTTCCTCCTGACTGGGTGAGACCTCCCAAATGGGGTCTCCAGCTATCTCCTACAGACACATTTGGACCAGCAATAAGTCAGTACGCCCCTGGGACAAAGCTTCTAGAAGAAGGGGCAGGCTGCCATCTTTGCTGTTTCAGTCTTCCCTGGTGATACCTCCAGCTATGGGAAAATCCTAGGCAACTAGGGTCTGGAGTGGACCCCAGAAATCCATAGCAGTCCTACGGAAAAGTAGCCAGACTATTAAAAGAAAAACAGACAGAAGAAAACAACATCATCAACAACAAAAAATTCACAAAAACCTAATCCAAATGTCAGCAACCTCCAAGAGCCAAGATTAATAAGTCCACAAAGATGAGAAAGAATCAATGTAAAAATGCTGAAAACTCAAAAAGCCAGAGTGCCCTTTTCCCTTCAAAGACCACAACACCTCTCCAGCAAGGGTTCAGAACTGTGCTGAAGCTGAGATGGCTGAAATAACAGAAGTAAGCTTCAGAATGTGGATAATAATGAACATCACTGAGCTACTGAAGCATGTTGTAACCCAACACAAAGAAGCTAGGAATTAAAATAATACAGAAGTTGACAGGCAAAATAGCCATTTTAGAGAGGAACATAACTGACCCATTAGAACTGAAAAACACACAAGAATGTCACAGTGCAATCACACATATTGATAGCAGAATAGACCAAGCAGAAGAAAACCTCTCAGAGGTTGAAGACTGATTTTCTGAATTAAGACAGGTAGACAAGAATAGAGAAAAGAGAATCAGGATCAAGTTCCCTAACCTACATCCTGAACTCAGCCCAGGATCAAGTGGGCCTGATAGATATCTACAGAACTCTCCATCCCAAAACAACAAAATATACATTTTTCTCATTGCCACATGGCACTTACTCTAAAATTGATCACATAATCAGAAGTAAAATACTTCTCAGCAAACGCAAAAGAAAAGGAATGAACAAGACCTCCGAGAAACAGGGGATTATGTAAAGAGACTGAATCTAAGACTGATTGGGGTACCTGAAAGGGACTGGGAGAATGGAACCAAGTTGGAAAACATACTTCAGAATATCATCCAGCAGAACTTTCCTAACCTAGTAAGACAGGCCAACATTCAAATTCAGTAAATGCATAGAATTCCAGTAAGATACTCCATTAGAAGATGGTCCCCAAGACATATAATCATCACATTCTCCAAAGTCAAAATGAAAGAAAAAATATTAAAGGCAGCCAAAGAGAAAGGCCAGGTCACCTACAAAGGGAAGCCAATCAGACTAACAGTAGACCTCTCTGTGAAAATCCTATGAGCCAGAAGAGATTGGGGGCCAATATTCAACATTCTTAAAGAAAAGAATTTCTAATCCAGAATTTCATATCCAGCCAAACTATGCTTCATAAGTGAAGGAGAAATAGAATCCTTTTCATACAAGCACATGCTGAGGGACTTCATCACTACCAGGCTTACCTTGCAAGAGCTCTTAAAGGAAGCACTAAATATAGAAAGGAAAAACTGTTACCAGCCACTACAAAAACACACTGAAGTACACAGACCAGTGACACTCTGAAGCAACAACATAAATAAGTCTGCAAAATAACCAGCTAGCATCATAATGACAGGATCAAATTTACACATAACAATATTAACCTTAAATGTAAATGGGCTAAATGCTCCAGTTAAACGACACAGAAGGGCATGCTGGATATAGCCAAAACCCATAGGTGTGCTGTTTTCAAGAGACCCATCTCACATGCAAGGACACAAATAGGCTAAAAATAAAGGGATGCAGGAAAATTTGCCAAGTAAATTTATCAAACAGGAAAAATCAGGGGTTACAACCCTACTTTCTGACAAAACAGACTTGAAACCACAGAAAAGACAAAGAAGGGCATTACATCATGGTAAAGGGTTTAATTAAACAGGAATAACTAAGTATCCTAATATATATACACACAATACAGGAGCACCCAAATTCATAAAGCAAGTTCTAAGAGAACTTCAAAGAGACTTAGACTTTCACACAATAACAGTGGGAGACTTTAATACCCCACTGATAATAGACAGATTATTGAGACAGAAAATGAACAAAGATATTCAGGACCTGAACTCAGCACAGGTTCAAGTGGGCCTGATAGATATCTACAGAACTCTCCAACCCAAAGCAACAGAATATACATTTTTCTCATCGCCACCTGGCACTTACTCTAAAATTGATAACATATTCGGAAGTAAAACACTCCTCAGCAAATGCAGAAGAACTGAAATCATAACAAACAGCCTCTCAGACAGCAATGCAATCAAATTAGAACTCGAGATTAAGAAATTTACTCCAAACCAAACAACTATATGGAAATTGTACAATCTACTCCTGACTGACTTTTGGGTAAATAATGAAATTAAGGCAGAAATCAAGTTCTTTGAAACTAATGAGAACAAATATACAACATACCAAAATCTTTGGGATGCAGCTAAAGCAGTGTTAAGAGAGAAATGTATAGCACTAAATGCCTACATCAAAAAGCTAGAAAGATCTCAAGTTAACAACTTAACATCTCAACTAAAAGAACTAGAGAACCAAGAGCAAACAAACCTTGAAGCTAGCAGAAGACAAGAAATAACCAAGATCAGGACTGAATTGAAGCAGACAGAGCCACACACACACACACACACAAAACCTTTCAAAAAATAAATGAATCCAGGAGCTGTTTTTTTGAAAAAATTAACAAAATAGGTAAATTTTGCAGAGAGGCCATATAAGAAGGACTTGAGTGGACTTGTTTGTGAGCACATATGAAATACCTCCAGGACTCCCATAAGTATGTGGGCAAGACTAGGGAGATGAGGTGGGGGTAGATTGGTGTGAGATGGGAGTAGCTAGGCAGCCAAATGTGGATATAAGTCGAACCTCTTGGTGACTATTTGTGACCTCTTGGTGACTGCTAGCTAGACTAATAAAGAAGAAAAGAGAGAAGACCCAAATAAACACATTAGAAATGATAAGAAAGATATCATCAATGACCCGACAGAAATACAAACAACCATCAGAGAATAATATAAACACCTCTATGCAAATGAAGTAGAAATTCTAAAAGAAATGGAGAAATTCCTGGACACATATATCCTCCCAAGACTGAACCAAAAAGAAATTGAATCCTTGAATAGACCAATACTGATTTCTGGAATTGAGGCAGTAATAAATAGCCTACCAACCAAAAAAATGCCAAGGACAAGGTGGATGCACAGCTGAATTCTGCCAGAGACTCAAAGAAGAGCTGGTACCATTCCTACTGAAACTATTCCAAACAACTGAAAAGGAGAGACTCCTCTCTAACTCATTCTATGTGGCCAGCATCATGCTGATACCAAAACCTGGTAGACACAATAAAAAGAAAACTGCAGGCCAGTATCCTTGATGAATATCAATACAAAAACCCTCAACAAAATACTGGCAGACTGAATCCAGCAGCACATCAAAACCTTATCCACCACAATCAAGTAAGCTTCATCCCAGGATGCAAGGTTGGTTCAACATAGGCAAATCAATAAATGTGATTCATCACATAAATAGAACTAAAGACAAAAACCACATGATTATCTCAATAAATGCAGAAAAGGCCTTATAAAATTCAACATCCCTTCATGTTAAAAATATCTCAATAAACTAGGTATTGAAGGAATATACCTCAAAATAATGAGAACCATATATGATAAACCTACAGCCAATGTCACCATACTGAATGGGCAAAAGCTAGAAGCATTCCGCTTGACAACCAGCACAAGACAGGGATGATCTTTCTCACCACTTATTTAACATAGTATTGAAAGTTCTGGCCAGGGCAATCAGGCAAGAAAAATAAATAAAGCGTGTTCAAATAGGAAGAGAGGAAGTCAAACTATCTTTGTTTGTAGATGACAGGATTCTATATCTAGAAAACTCCATTGTCTCAATGAAGTTGAACTTCTTAAGCCCAGCCCAAAAGTTTCTTAAGTGATAAGCAACTTCAGCAAAATCACAGGATACAAAATCAATGTGCAAAAATTCTCATGCTATTTTAATTCTATTCCCATTCTTATGCTATTCCTAGATTACTGAGTGTGATGGTTAATATTGAGGATCGACTTGTTTGGGTTGAAGGATACAAAGTATTGTTTCTGAGTGTGTTTGTGAGGGTGTTGCCAAAGGAGATTAACATTTAAGTCAGAGGACTGGGAGAGGCAGAGCCATGTTCAACCTGCATTGGTACCATCTAATCAGCGGCCAGCACTGCTAGGATAAAAGCACAGAGAGGATCGTGGAAGGACTAGACTGTGTGAGTCTTCTGGTGTTCATCTTTTTCCTGTGCTGGATGCTTCCTGCCCTCAAACATCTGACTCCAAAAGCTTTTGGACTCTTGGACCTACACCAGGGGCTTGCCATGGGCTCTTGGGCCTTCAGCCACAGATTGAAGACTGCACTGTTGGCTTCCCAACTTTTGAGGTTTTTAGGACTCAAACTGGCTTCCTTGCTCCTCAGCTTGCAGACAGCTTATTGTGGGACTTCACCTTGTGATTGTGTAAGTCAATACCCCTTAATAAACTTGCCTTCATTTATTCATCCGTCCTATTATCTTGGACTAATACACTGAGTTTATTTCAGGTGTAGTTTTGGGATTTTATCAACTCTCTTTTCAGCACCTATCATTGCATGAATCATATAGATTTTCTAGTTTTTGTTTATTTATGCAAGAAATTAAATGAATACATTTCTTATTATGTAATCATTTAACCACCGTTTCATTCTTATAAAAAGTTCTACTTGGTTATGATATATTATTATTGTAATATGGTGCTACTTTTGATTTGTAATCTTTTAAGAAGATTTTTACTTTTACAATCTTGTGTGAGATTTAGAAAATGGTTATTTTGGATAGTCTTTGTTCAATTTGGTGTTGTGCTAGCTGTATGGAACAAATAAGGAAAGTTTATATCAATTCAGTGCCATGAAATGATTTAAATAAAACACACACAAAAAATCTTCCCTTTAACGGCTGTAGAACTTACTCACACAGTGGTCTGAGACTGATGTCATTTTTTGTAGAGTAGACCTTTAAAAATTATATTTTCAATTTTTTTCTATGGCTATTTGGCTACTCAGTTGTACATTTTCTCTGATATTGCTTTAATAATCCATGCATCCCTAACAATTCTTTTCTCTAAAATTTTACATTTATTGATATAAGTATTAGATAGATTCTTTTGTGGTTTCACAAGTATTATTTGCATCCTTGACTATGTTTGCATTCCTATTTCTGGTCTTCTCTCTCTGGAGAGAATTGCCAGAGGCCACTGCATTTCATTGGACTTTTCAAAGAACTAACTTTATCTTAATTAATCTAGTCTGCCTTTGAGGGGTTATTTTGTATTTAATCTATTTGTGTTTTTATCTTTTTAAATTCATTTCTAATTTTTTGTCTTTTCTATCATCGTGAGTTGAAAGCTTAATGCAATCATTCCTGTCCGTCTTGTTTTCTGAAAAATGCACTTAAGGCTGTGCACTTCTACTATTTTTTTGGCCCCATGCCATAGACAGGAAATGCAGTCCTCTCATTGATGCTCATTTTTATCAGTAATTTTAGTTGTCATGTCTCTTAATCCGAAGATTACTTAGAAAAATGATTTTAAATATCTCAAATGCCTTTACTTTCCCTTCCCATCTGTTTTTCAATAGATGAATTCAACTGTTTTCTTTAAATATCACAAATAGGTCCTACGTACCATTCAGCATCTCATTGTTTCCTTAGCTGAGTAGCTCCCAGAGGGTATTCATCAGCCTGCTGAACTGTTCCTTTATTACAGACAGATTCTATTAAAAACCTTCCTGATATCCTTGGTCTTAACTATTAGGGCTTATTAAATTGAAGCAGCTAAATTCATTACAGTTTAAAGTTGCTTCCTTCAAGAGTTAACTCATTATTCTGGGCTTGAGACATTGAACAGGTAATGGCCTGGCCTTATCCAAAACTTATGAATAAACACACATACACACACACATATATATATACACATGTATGTATATATACACACACATATGTGTATGTATATATACATGTATATATATGTGAATATATATGAATATATATATATATTCATACATATGTACAATTTTGTATTTTGAGACACCTACTATCCTGAATAATGACATAGTTGGGGAAGTGAGGATACATGGACTTCATCTTGTAATGGAAGATGTCTCCCAGTTTTGATAATGTTTTATATATGACTACAGATAGTATGAACCATGTGTAGTAAGCTCCTGTCTACTTTCCCACTATTTGTCAACCCAGGTCTTAACCGTTTTCTTTCCAAATAAATTAGGTTCTATGCTGATGACTGATGTTTCCCTGTGATATTCTTCTGTGGCCCTTTGTAATAAATGTGAATTCCTTCAGATTAGCTAAACACTATGCTCTTGGAGTTTAAAAAATAAAATTAATACAAGCCATAAACAAAACAAAAACAAAAATGCCAGCAAAAGGGTGTTACTCTTCTATCTCTTAGGACAGTGAAGATTTGGGTTCCTGCATGGCCCCTCTGAAGTTCCTCATGGGACAGAAAGAATAGCAGTCTTTACCCAGGGCCCACAGATCTCCACAGACCAATTTTTCTCTAGAAGCCTCAGCTACTGGTCTGCTCTTCTTCCTGGGACTTTCTCCTTGGGCTCCTTGGGCTCATCGCTTTCATTTAGGACAGGCCAGAGCTCACACCTTCCAAGCCCAGGAGCCATTTAGCTGGACAGTGTTGTGGCTGTTGGATTGGAAGTGAGGACCCAGTAAATACTATGCATACAAAACTAATTCAAAGCAGGATCCTCCTGCCTTAGACATTTATGTCTTTGTCAGTATTATGAGCACAAAATGGCATTTCATTGTGGTAATCTGATTTTTTTCTAATTACTAGAAAGATTGAGCATCTATTTTTTTTGTACTTAAGGTTCTGGGGTACATGTGCAGATCATGCAGGATTGTTGCATAGGTACCTACATGGCAATGTGGTTTGCTGCCTCCATCGCCCCGTCACCTACATCTGGCATTTCTCCTTATGTTATCCCTCCCCAACCTCCCCGCCCCCTCGCTGTCCCTCCCTTGCCCCCACCAACAGACCCCAGTGTGTGATGCTCCCCTCCCTGTGTCCATGTGTTCTCATTGTTCAAAATCCACCTATGAGTGACAATATGCAGTGTTTGATTTTTCTGTTCTTGTGTCAGTTTGCTGAGAATGATGGTTTCCAGATTCATCCATGTCCCTACAAAGGACACAAACTCATCATTTTTTATGGCTGCATAGTATTCCATGCTGTATGTGTGCCACATTTTCCTTGTCCAGTGTATTGTTGATGGGCATTTAGGTTGGTTCCAGGTCTTTGTTATTGTAAACAGTGCTGCTATGAACATACATGTGCATGTGTCTTTATAGTAGAATGATTTATAATCTTTTGGGTATGTACCCAGTAATGGGATTGCTGGGTCAAATGGAATTTCTATTTCTAGATCCTTGAGGAATCACCACACTGTCTTCCACAATGGCTGAACTAATTTACCCTCCCACCAACAGTGTTAAAGTGTTCCTATTTCTCCACATCCTCTCCAGCATCTGTTGTCTCCAGAATTTCTTTTTTTACAGTCACATAACTTTTATTACAGTATATTATAATTGTTCTATTTTATGATTAGTTATTGTTGCTCATCTCTTATTGTGTCTAGTTTATAAGTTAAATACATACATCATAGGTATGTATGTATAGGAAAGAGCATAGGCTATATAGCGTTTGGTACTATCTACAGTTTCAGGGATCTACTGAGGGTCTTGTAAAGTTATCTCCTGAAGATGAGGGAGTGACCACTGTACCACTTTTTCTTTATCCATTTGTTCATCCACAGACATTTAGGTTGCTTCCATGGCCTTTCTATTGCGAATAATTCTGCAGTGCAATGAAGATGTGAGTGCAGATCTCTTCCAGATCCTGATTTCAGTTCCCTTGGCTATATACCCGGAAGTGGAATTTCCGGATCATCTGATAGTTCTGTTTTTAAGTTTTAAGGAACTTTCATACTATTTTCTAGAGTATATGCACCAATTTACATTTCCATTAACAGTGTTTAAGGGTTTCCTTTTCTCTACATCCTCACCAACATTCATCATTATTATTATTATTTTTTTTGATATGGAGTCTCACTTTCTTACCCAGGCTGGACGGTAGTGGTGCAATCTTGGCTCACTGCAACCTCCACCTCTCAGGTTCCATCGATTCTCCCACCTCTGCCTCCTGAGTAGCTGGGACTACAGCACATGTTGCCATGCCCAGCTAATTTTTGTATTTTTGTAGAGATGGGGTTTCACCATGTTGTCTAGGCTGTTCTTGAACTCCTGACCTCAAGTGATCTGTCTGCTTCAGCCTCCCAGGATTACAGGTGTGAGCCACTGTACCCAGCAATACATTATCTTTTATTGTTTTATAATAGCCATCTTAACAGGTGTGAGGTGATATCTCGTTGTGGTTTTGATTTGCATTTTCCTGATGATTGGTGATATTGAATACCTTTTCATATATCAGTTGGCCATTTGTATGTCTTCCTTGAATAAACGTCTGTTCAGTTCCTTTATCCATTAAAATCAGGTATTTTTTTGCTATTGAGTTGTATGAGTCCCTTATATATTTTAGATATTAACCCTTTATCAGATGTATGGTTGGCAAATATTTTTCTCCATTTTGTAGGTTTCCTTTTCACTCCTGATTGTTTCCTTTGCTGTACAGAAGCTTTTAAGTTTGATGTAGTCCCACTTGTTTATTTTTGCTTTTGTTGTCTGTGTCTTTGGTGTCATATGGTGTCTTGTCAAGAAATCATTGCCAAGATGAATGTTAAAAACTCATAGGCAGGTGTTGAACAATGAGAACACTTGGATGCAAAGAGGGGAGCATCACACACTGGGGTCCATCGGTGGGGGTGCTGCAGGAGGGATAGCAGGAGGGAGGATGGGGAGGGATAATGTTGGGAGAAATATCAGGTATAGGTGATGGGGGGATGGTGGCAACAAACCACCCTGTCATGAATGTACCCACACAACAATCCTGCATAATCTGCACATGTACCCCAGAATCTAAAGTACAATTTAAAAAAAAGATTAAAAAAAAAGAAACGTTTTTCTCTATATTTTCTTCTAGGAGCGGTACAGTTTCAGGTTTTATGTTTAATTCTTTAATCCATTTTGAGTTGATTTTTGTGTATAGTATAAGGGTTCATTTTCATTATTTTTAATGAGGGTAGCCTATTTTCCCAACATTTTATTATAGAGACCATGTACCCCTTTTGTCACTCAGAAGCCATTCTTGTCCTTTGTTCAAAGAAAGAACTCTCATCTATAATACAGAGGAGACACAAAATTCTATAAGCTACCGTACCATCATGTGATGGTGTTGATTTAATT
>CAUYQU010089669.1:0-13616 GCA_963574635.1 Cheracebus regulus
CCTTGCTTCAGAATTGAAAGGGAAGGGGGTGTTCCTACTGTGTAGAATTTGGAGCTGGTCAAATGTCTGTGTGGCCTCCTTAAACTAGCTGTTATCATTTTATTCTTTGTGAGTTAATTAGAATAAAGTGATTTTCTTCCAAAAAAAAAAAAATACAAAAAATTAGCTGGGCGTGATGGCGCATGCCTGTAATTCCAGCTACTTAGGAGGCTGAGGCATGAGAATCGCTTGAACCCAGGAGGTAAAGATTGCAGTGAGCCAAGATTGTGCCACTGCACTCCAGTCTGGGCGACAGAGCGAGACTCAGTCTCAGGAAAAAAAAAACAAAAAAACAAAAACAAAAACAAAAACCAAAAAAGAAATGGTGGTTAGGCTATCAATGTGTGATCTTTCTGTCTTTTCGAGGTAGGCGTTCAGTAGTATACACTTTGCTCTTAGCTCGGCTTTTGCTTTACCCCAGAGAGTTTTTGATAACTTGTGACTATTATCATCCATCTTGAAAAATTTTAAGAGTTCCATCTTGATTTCATTGTCGACATCAGAATCATTCCCACTAGAAAGTGGGCAAATGACATGAACAGATATTTCTCTAAATAAGAAATACAGGGCCAGGTGTAGTGGCTCATACCTGTAATCTCAGCACTTTGGGAGGCTGAGGTAAGAGGATTGCTTAAGCCCAGGAGAAGTTCAAGACCAGCCTGGGCAAGAGAGTGAGACCTTGTCTCTATTAAAACAAAATAATAAAAAAGATACACAATTGGCCAATACAGAAACATATAACGTGTTCAACAGCAGTAACCATCGGGATGTTAAAACCACAGTGAGAGGCCACGTTACCCCAGCCAGAATGGAATCATCAGGGATATTGAAACCGCAATGAGATGCCACGCTACCCCAGCCAGAATAGTTACTATTATTTTTTGTCAGGATCTCGTTCTGTCACCCAGGCTGGAGTGTGATGGCGCAAATACGTCTCACTGCAGCCTCGACCTTTTGGGCTCAAGTGAACCTCCCACTTCAGCCTCCCAAGTAGCTGGGACCACAGATGTGTGCCACCACACCCAGGTAAGTTTTAAATTTTTTTGTAGTGACGGTGTTGCCATTGCCCAGGCTGGTCTTGAACTCCTAAGCTCAAGTGATCCTCCCACCTCAGCCTCCCAAAGTGCTGAGATTACAGACACGAGCCACGGTGCCCAGCAACAGTAGTTTCAATACATAAGGTTTTGTTTGTTTTCTCTGGGTGGGCTATCCAGGGATGCACCAGCGCTTCCATGCACCTCAGGGTCCCCTTCTCCTTCCAGTGCCCTGGCCTACCAACCCTAGATTGTGGTCCTGGTCCTTGTAGCCCAAGATGACAGCTGGAACTCCAGCTGACACACCTGCTTTCTGGCCAGTAGGATGAAGGAAGTGGCAAAAGAGGCATGCGTCCTCCCCTTTAGGGTACTTCACAGATGCGTCCTTGCTAGAGTAGGGTCATGTGGCAACAGCGTGCTGGCACGGATGGTGGGAAATGTAGTCATTGACCACTGTGACATGTAGGGCACTTCACAGACACGACACTTGCTAGAGCTGGTCACATGCAACATCTGGCTGCCGGGAATGGTGGTAAATGCAGTCATTGCGCTAGTGGCAATGGCGTAGCTAAGGATCAGTGTTTGTCATGAAAGGAGGAGTGGACATTGGGCGGTAATGAACAGCGTCTGCCACAGCTCAGCTGAACAGAGGGCCCATCTTTCCAGATTTCTTTCTTTAAAGTGCAAGAGGGCGGGGCCTCCCCTCCGAGGTCCTGGGCCCTACACCTCTGCCTGCAGGTCACATGTGCCACGTGACGCTCCGTTTTCTGGAACAGCCTGGGTGGCTGAAGGGACACATCCCCCTGCCTCTCTGATGGATTTCTGAGGTTCTTTGATTTGATCTTAAGGGAACAGCATGCTTTCCTGGATGATGCTCATTGCTGGCTTTCAATTCCCTGTGAACACAGCCAATTCTGTCTCCTCCGGCCCTTGGAGAGTGGAGCAAGGGGGTGAAATAACCGGAAGAAACTTCACTGTAGCCTCACAGTGCAGTCTCCTTCCTCATCACCCTTCCCATGGCGAACAGCACGAATCACCTGTATTAGTTCCTAGAGTGGCTGCAATAAACTGCCACACACTGGGGGACTTAACACATTAGAAATTGATTCTCTCCAGTCCTGGAGGCAGAAGCCTGAGGTCAAGGTGTGGGCAGGGCTGCACCTCCTGGCCTCCGGGGCCGTGGCCTCCTTGGTGCCCCTTGGTTGCGGCTGCATGGCTGCCACCTCTGCCTCCGTTGTCTCACGCTGTCTTGCCTCTGTGCGTCCATCTTCATGGGTCCTTCTCTGTGTGTGCCTTCTCTTCTTAGCAGGGCACAGTCATGTGGGTGAAAGGTGCACCCCACTCCAGTATGACCCTTACCTTATATCTTAATCACATCTGCAAAGAACGTATTTCCACATAGCATCACATTCTCAGGTCGCAGGGTTCAGGACATCTTTGTATCTTTCTTGGGGGAATGAAGTTCAACTTGCAACAGCACAAGTGCACGCGTGAGGCTGGTGTTGAGCCACCCCTCACTGGCGGGGCTGCTGGCTGATCGATGGCACCTGTATGGCACCCATGGGGTCTGTGCTATGCTGGGGTCTTAAGGGGTTCAGTATCAGCTGTGCATGCACTTGATCTTTTTTTGAGATGGAGTCTCACTCTGTCGCCCAGGCTGGAGTGCAGTGGCTCAATCTTGGCTCTCGGCAATCTTTGCCTCCTGGATTCAAGTGATTCTCCTGCCTCAGCTTCCTGAGTAGCTGGAATTACAGGTGTGTGTCACCACACT
Organism: Cheracebus regulus; assembly: GCA_963574635.1. Taxonomy (NCBI): domain Eukaryota; kingdom Metazoa; phylum Chordata; class Mammalia; order Primates; family Pitheciidae; genus Cheracebus; species Cheracebus regulus. The sequence continues at coordinate 2,845 of CAUYQU010089669.1, forward strand.
TGGCTAATTTTTGTATTTTTAGTAGAGATGAGGTTTCACCATGTTGGCCAGGCTGGCTCGAACTCCCGACCTCATGTGATCTCATGTGATCCGCCGCCTCAGCCTCCCAAAGGCGTGAGCCACCATGTCCCGCCTGCACTTGATCTTTTAACTCTTCTACTGGTCCCAGTAGCATAGGATCTTGAAGGGTGGGGAGGAAAAGAAAGAAAAAGACCTAAATCTTCCTGAGACTCTTGGTTAGGTGGCTGGGAAGAAGCACTGGCCCTCAGCACGGTCGTCGCGGAGACTGGATCCTTGCTGCTCCGAGTGTGCTGTGTGGAGCCGATGCATTGATTTCTCCTGGGAACTTGCTGGAAATGAGGGCTCTCGGGCCCTGCCAGTCCTCCTGCATCCAGCTCCCCATGTTACAGGCTGCAGGGTGACTGTGTGCATGTGAAGTTTGAGAAACTCTGGCCTGGAGGGTGGAGGAAGGAGGCGAGCCACCGCAGGCCCTGGGGCTTGATGCTGAAATACTCTGATAACTCGAGCAAGGCCCGGCCGCTGGTAAATCCAGAAGCGCTGCTGGTCTGATGGGTGAGGGTCTCACTGGGAAGAGACTGGAAAAGGCTGGCAGGGTAGGTGGTGAGGGACAGAGCTGTGTGTAACCTGGAGCTGATTGCAGGGGTCATTGGAAGAGCTGCAGCAAGAGAATGAGGTCGCCATGTTTTACTGAGTCCCTTCCAGCATGGAGGAGCCGGGTAGAGGGGTGCGCGTGGGCAGGGGTGCACCAGGAGAGGCAGGGGGTGCGCCAGGAGAGGGAGGGGGTGCGCCGGGAGGGGCAGGGGGTGCGCCGGGAGAGGCAGGGGTGCAAAGTCCACAGGGTGCTGAGTGTTCTATGCTGGTCTCTACCCCTCCTCCATTCACCAATTGACACATCATAAAATTTACTACCTACCCAGTTCAATGAGTGGATTTTTAATAGATAGAGGTTTTAACTTTTACAGTTACTCATGCAAATGTCCAGTGGAGACAATGAGCTCCCTGAAGCAGTGGAATAAAGTGACAAGATGAACCAGGGCAGCAGGAGGCAGAAGGTGCCTGAGGGCGGAGGCTGGGGGAGGGAGGCCGCCAGCCAGGGGTACGTGGTGGTCCCATCTGTTTACTTCCAATTCTCCACAATGTAGAAGCCGTGGCTTGGGAGGCTGGAGGATGGCTCCCGCACCTGCCGTGCACTGGGAGCTTGGAGGGGATCCCAGCCTTCGCTGCTTCCTGGGACAGAGCAGAGTGTGTGTGCTGAAGGTCAGAGCTGAAGTTCAAGCCCAGGGTGAGCCCCTCAGTCTCTGTAACCAGAGCCAGGACCTTCCTTTCCCCTGCTGATAAAATGAGGCTTTAACTGTGCAGGAGTATTGGGACGATCTGACAGGACAGGAATATGGAGAAGTGCTTTGTCAGGCATCTGCCAAATGACTACTCTTATGATGATTTAGAGTGTGGCAGGTGTCCCTGTAAAGGGGCGTCATTCTCGGAGCCTTTGTTGACCAAATTAATGGGATAGAAGATATGGCAGCTGTTCTAAAACTGTGCAGTTCCGGTGCAGAGAGAAGTTACTGTCATGACCTGCTAAACAACACAACATATCAGTGTCAAATGAGGCTATGGGGGGAGGCTCCGAGGGCCACAACCAGTGAGGCCACGTGGTCTCCAGGACCGGGCAAAGTTTACAGAGGAAGTGAGACTTACAGGAGCTGCCCTAGGTGGGAGAGAGAAAGCAGAGAAAACACAGATGCTCACTGGTTCCCAGCTGTGGCCAACAGCTGGCGGAAAGTCTGCGGCTATCTGCAGGCTACACTCATGATACAGATTTGATGGAAGGCTGTATTAGAGGCTCACGAGAGAGACCAAGTGCATAAATTTGATTAGGAAGATTAGAAAATGACTGAGGAAGTGGATAATCGGTTTTTACAATGGTGCTCTCAGAAATTCTAATGAGTGGTAGCAATTGGATTCTGCATTTTTTTCTTTGGTGCAGTCCCAACAAAATCAATTAACTCGTATTGCATCCATACATTACCACACACAGCCCATAAGCAAGGGAAGGCAGCTTTAGTCTAACTGCTGCCTGTTGGCTTTTAACAGAAAATCAATTTATTTTGGCATATTAAACCATTAGTTCCCATTGGGTATGATTTCCCCCTTTTCTTTAAATTTCTCTCCCACTTCCTCTTTCTCTGTTGTCGAGGAGGAAGCTGTCGACTTAGACAGTGTGAATGGGAGGCTTCCCAGCAAGTCAGGATAAACTCACATGCACTGATGTGTCTTTGGTCCTCAAGGAACTTTCTGATTGAATTCTGAAAGTCTCTGAGGCTTCTAAATTCTACAACCAAGATCAGCTTTGTTAATTCCATATTCCATTAAGAGGTGGTGTCATGGAGAGCCTGTTGGATGGATGTCATCAGCACTGTCTGAAGGGTTTCTCAAAGGTGCAGCAGATTAGACGAAGGGGCACTTCTACACTTTGGATGGAAAATGAATGGTACCTGTGATGGTTAACGTTAGGGGTCAACCTGGCCAGGCTATGCTAGGCTGTGCAGGTGTGTGGCTAAATGTTAATCCAGATGTTGTGGAAAAAAAAGTGTGTGTGTGTGTGTGTTGTGTGTGTGCGTATATACACACACACACAACACACATATGGTTTTTTTGAGACAGTCTCGCCTGTCACCCAGGTTGTAGTGCGGTACACAATTATGGCTCACTGTAGCCTTGACCTCCCAGGCTTAAGCGATCTTTCCACCTCAGCTTCCTGAGTAGCTGGGACCACAGGCATGTGCCACCATGCCCAACAAATTTTTTCATTTTTTATTTTTTGTAGAGTTGGGGTCTTACTGCATTGCCCAGGCTGTTCTCAAACTGCTGGGCTCAAGTGATCCTCCTGTCTTGGCCTCCCAAAGTTCTAGGATTACAGGCATGAGCCACCATGCCTGGCCGTGAATATGTTTTGTAGATATGATTGACATTTACAGTCAGCTGACTTTAGGTAAAGGAAATGACCCTCCAGTATATGGGTGTGCTTCACCCAATCAGCTGAAGTCCTTGAGAGCAAAAACAGGGTTTCTGGGGAAGAAGGAATTCTGCCTGAAGACTGTAACATAGACGTTTGCTTGAGTTTCCAGCCTGCTGGGCTGCACTGCAGATTTTGGACTCAATACTGAAACATCAGTCACCGTTGATTCTTTCTTTAAACTTTTTTTGAGACCGGGTCTTGCACCACCATGCAGGCTGTAGTGTAGTGGTGCAATCTCAGCTCAAGTGATCCGCCTGCCTCAGCCTCCGAGTAGCTAGGATTATATAGGGGCAAGCTACCACACTCAGCTAATTTGACATTTTTTGTAGAGACAAAAGTTTTGCCTGTGTTGACCTGGCTGGTCTCGAACTCCTGGCCTCAAGCGACCCTCCCACCTCAGCCTCACAAAGTGCTGGGATTACAGGCATGAGCCGCCGTGCCTGGCCCGTCAGCACTTGCCCGACTTTGCAGGCTGCTGGCCTGTCCTGCCAGCCGCGACAATGCTGTGAGGCAGTTCCTTAGCATCTCACCCTCTCCATCTGTGTCTAGATCTGTGTGTCTGTGTTTTTTTCTCTCTGTCCTATTGGTCCCGTTTCTCCAGAGAGCCCTGACTGGCACACTGCCCACACTACCAGCACTCCCTCGGGCCCAGGGTGATGATGGGCTGTAGCCGCCGCTGCAGGCGGAGGGAAGCTGGGAGCGGACCACACGCCGCCTGTGAACTCCGTCCCAGAGCAGCCCGGGTTTCTTCGAAAGGGGGGCCATGCCCACATGTCCTTTTTCAATGCTGGTGTTCACAGAGTGACCTCTGAAATGTCAGTGTTCACTCTTTGAGAGATGGATTTACTAAAAGCACAGATTCCACTACTAGGCAATACGTACAAGTAAGAAATCTGCACTCCTCCCTCCTCAACAGATAGAAAGAAATAGTGGCCGGGTGCCGTGGCTCACGCTTGTAATCCCAGTTACTCTGGGAGGCTGAGGAGGGCGGATCACGAGATCAGGAGTTCAAGACCAGCCTGGCCAATATGGTGAAACCCTGTCTCTACTGAAAAAAAAAATGACAAAAATTAGCCGGGCATGCTGGCGTGCACCTGCAGTCCCAGCTACTCAGGAGGCTGAGGCAGGAGAATCACTTGAACCCGGGAGGCGGAGGTTGCAGTGAGCTGACATGGCACCATTGCACTCCAGCCTGGGCGACAGAGAGACTCTATTTCAAAATAAAATAAAGAGCTAAAGAAGAAAAGTCAAATAGATATTACAGTGACAGTGGTCATAGGATGGATGAAAGAATCAAATTTTTAACCAGAAAGAGCAAAAAGGAAGGACTTTGAAATCTGTGTGTGTGTGTGTCTGTGTGTGCGCGCCTGCGCGTACTTGTGCGTGCATGTATGCACATGGGTGGCACTGGTGGTTGTGGCATAAGATTGAAATAACAAATGATGCCATTAATAAGTGCAGAGGAGCTTTGAAATTAACAGCAGCCTAAGACTGGAGATTAATTTTTTAAATGTTTCTTAACAAGAAAAATGAAGCAAATGAATTCCGACAATTAGGAAGTAATGAAGACCTTGCAAGAACAGCTTATTGCCGAAGGCAGATAAGGGATTTCTTAGTGGGTCTGAAGCAGCAGGCTCAGAGGCATGCCTCTTCAGGCATTCGGGGAATTGGCGTGCTCATTTTTTATACCCAAGTAGTCATCTTTGAAATATCTTAGGGAATGTGCCAAGAAAGGCAACGTAGGACTGGTCAGCAGCCCTTGCAGCCGAGGGCGATGCTGCTTGGCCGGAACCCTATGCTGTCCACCCAGCCCTCCGTCCCATCTCAGCCATGGCGCATCAAAGGGCGGGTGGTCATGCGTTGGGTCTGCGCTGCTGTGAGGCTCCTGGGATGCGCCTGACCGTGTGGATGGTGGCTGGAGGCCACTGCGAAGGATGAGCAAGGCTACTGCAGGCTTGGAAGGGAGTGAAGGACTGAGGGGTCTGGAAACAAAGGGGGAGCCTGGCACTGGAGAAGTGGACGGTGGCTTGGAGGTCTGATGCCTCATACTTCGGGAGCTTTTTTGATTGTTGGCTGCTTAAATCATAATAACGAGACCGGCTGGTTTGAGTGCCTACTGTGCTAGGCCTGGCTCTAAGTGCTTCACGTGTATCAGTGGTGCTACTTCTCACAAAACTCGGTGAATTCCTGACCGGGTTAGGAAAGTGAGGCACAGAGAGAGATAAAATAGTAGAGAGAAAGAAGGAAAGAGCAAGGAAGGAAAGAAAGAGAAAGGAAAGAGAGAGAAAGAAGGAAAGCCAGCTCAAATAATGTGCCATATTTATGTTATTCAGTACATTGTCCAGGCAAAGAGATAAGCTCCTGTCTATGGAATGAGATGTTGTTCATAGTGGATTAAGGGCTGGGCTGGCCAGGAAGCTGCCTGAGGCGCTGCTGCGTGTTGAGACCATACGTGAATCATCTGAAACACAGGTCCGTTGCCTCTCATTTTCCCATGTTTGTCCATGATGAACAAAGCAATAGTCTCACACATCTCAGAGACTGTCTTTAAAATAATTCATCACCAGGAGCTCCAAATAGGGCAAAACGTTGTATTGCATGCAGGGCACTTAATGCATGTCTTATTTGGAATGCAAAGAGCTGTTACGTGTTTATAAATAGGAAACTCAGGTATTCCTCCCTGTACTGGTCAAATATGTAAAGACTGGCGCTGAAGGGGCGCTTTGCTACTAACTTTCTTGGGTGCTTCTCCTGTTTCTCTGTTTACTCCCTCTCCCCACACCCCTCCCACATTCCAGTCCTCAAGCACAGCACCTGAGACTGGAATGCTGCCCAGAGCCAACTTGCAAATAGAACTGTGGATAAAGGACAGGACACCCAGCGGCAACTTAGATTTCCCATAAGTCATTTCTTTAGCATGAGCATGTTGCATATGATATTTATGGCACAAATGTTGCTGGGACATACTTATATTAAAACATTTTTCATTGTTTATGTGAAATTCCAAACTCCATGGGTGTCTTGTATTTTTCTTTGTTAATCCGCCACCATACTTGCAAAGGCAGACGACATGAGTGGATTTAAGCAATTTCTTGGAAGAAAATGTTTGGCGAGGCATGGTGGCTCACACCTGTAATCCTAGCACTTTGGGAGGGTGAAGCAGGTGGATCCAGGTGTTCAAGACCAGCCTGGGCAACCTGCAGAGACGGTGTTTCTACCAAAAAAATACAAAAAATTAGCTGGGTGTGGTGGTGTGCACCTGTAGTTCCAGCTACTCAGGAGGCTGAGGTAGGAGGCTTGCTTGAGTCCAGGACAGTGAGGCTGCAGTGAGCCGAGATGGTGCCATCGCACTCCAGCCTGGGCGACAGAGCCAGACCCTGACTCAAAGAAAAAAAAAAAAAAAAGAAAAACGTGTGTGTTGCGGAGTTGTATGAATTACTGATTGGGTAGGTTAATCTTCAGTTTGCAATTGAACGGTTTTATGACTGATCAAGATATGAACATGACCCCGCTTACAGAACAATTCCCACGACGCAGCCTCCCTGAGCGGCCTCACCAAGAGCTCGGGGTTCCTCTGCTGGTCAGTGAGCACACCCAGCCCTGTGCCCGCGCCCGCATTCTGCCCTCCTCACCCCTGCTCGGACTTCCATGCGCTCTCCTCGTGACCAGTTCAGAGCTGTGCCTGTGAACCCTGCCGAGGGAGTCGGAGAGTGAAGTGGATTCTGAATCGGGTGAACCTCAGCAGCTTTCTTAGCCTGGTTTCCAGGCCCCCAGGTGGAGCCTGTGACTTGAGGTTAAGGTTGGTAGGAGGCGCGGCGAGGGGAGCCGTCTGGGTGCCGGGTGCCTTCTGCTCTGTGCTCTGCCCAACGGGATTCTGGAGGGCGGGGGCTGTAGGCTGGGGCGCGCCCCCCGCCCCCCTCACCCTTGGTGGGCGCCTCTGACCTAATCCGTGGTCTCCAGGCCCGCCCGTCCCCGAGATGGACGCCAGAGGGCGCGCGCCCCCCACGCCTGCCTGCCCTCCCGCCCGCCGGGCCGCCTTTGCCTGCAGAGCGCTGGGGGTAAAAAGTCCTGAACCCTTGCCTGCCCATTCATTCTCAGAGGTCCCTTGAGTTGAAATCCGAAGGAATGGAGCAAAAACGGCCTGCAGCGGCCCTATCAAGTGATGTTGAAATCTTTTCATGATGTGCAGTAGGGGTGAACCATGTAGGATTTGGGTGACAGCAAAGGAGTTTGTGGTTTTGCCTTTAGGGTAAATGTGCCCATAAGCCCTCTGCGCTCTTTGGAAACAAGAACCCAGATGCAGACCCTGGGCGCTGTACCCGTCTGTTAGCTGCAAATCCAGCAGCCCTCAGCTGTTAGGACCGTGCTGAGAAGTGGCCCCTGAATGCCCTGGATGAGACTGTGGTGCCAGGCTGCTGCCAGGCTCCCTGCTGTGAGGTCAGGCCTCCCTCTCTCAGAGTCTGTGATCTCTTACAGCCCCCAGCGGCTCTCTCCTCACACACCAGATCCACAGGTGAGAAGGGGGAGGAAGCGGCTGCCCACCAGCTGCAGAAACAGCCACTGGGGCCAGGCTCAGAGGCTCAGGCCTGTAATCTCAGCACTTTGGGAGGCTGAGGCCTGGTGACAGAGCCAGACCCTGTCTCAAAAAAACAAAAAAGTACTGATGATGAGGAAGAAGCCGAGAAGCTCAGCAGGGCCTTAGTATTCACGGTGTGGCTGATGGTGAGGCCGAAAGCTGAGCAGGACTCACTGTTTCAGAAGGCATGAAGGCGTGTGGGGGTCTCCGAAAGCTTTTATGTGAATGGGTTAAAATAGGGCTGTGGTGAATGAACAAGTGGCACCAATGCAGACATCTGGAGATGTGACACAGCTCACGTCTTATTTGCAGGGGAAGCCCTGAAAATGAAGAACTTGCTGGCTGACGCGCAGCAATTGTGTTCCCAATGAAGATTCTCTATGCTGTGCAGCGTGTCAGACGTTGAATGTTTACATGGAGGGTAATGATTTTAAAAACATTTCTCTGGCCAGGCGCGATGGCTCATGCCTGCAATCCTAGCACTTTGGGAGGCTGAGGTAGTGGGATCACCTGAGGCTGGGAGTTCGAGACCAGCCTGACCAACATGGAGAAACCCAGTCTCTACCAAAAATACAAAATTAGCTAGGCATGGTGGTGCATGCCTGTAGTCCCAGCTACTCGGGAGGCTGAGGCAGGAGAATTGCTTGAACCCAGGAGGTGGAGGTTGCAGTGAGCTGCAATTGTGCCATTGCATTCCAGCCTGGGCAACAAGAGCGAAACTCCATCTCAAAAACAAAACAACATTTCTCCCACGTCTTTGATTATTAGTTAATGGGCACATGTGTGTGGGGTTGGGGCTGAGAGAGGGCACAGTGGTGACTCCGGGGAGTGGTGACACTGAGGTTCCCAGGCAGGAGGGGAGGAAGGGTGGGGAGGCCACAGGCTTAGGGGCTGGAAGGTGAGCAGTGTTTGGGACATCTGCACACAGCTGTTGGGAAGCTCTGCCCACTGGGTATGATGCCAGAGATGGGTGGATGGTTCCGATGTGTCAGACGTGGCCATATGTCACAGGACTGAGGGAAGGGGCTGAGGAGGTGTGGTTTGCTACCTAACCGTGCGCCCTGGGTCTTTCCCGGTTTAAGCTACCTGGGCTGTACCCATCCCTAGCTAAGTGGGGTCTCCAGGGCGTACCTAAGGGACCCTAGCACAGAGGCCCAGGAAAGGATGTGAGTGGAGGGAGGGGCCCCCACTGTGAGGCTTAGGTATGTCCACCTGGTAAGCCCCTCCCCCCTCCCATGGCAATGCTAACTTCTCATCCCCATGGCTGCCGCCATCCGCGTTTCTGATGTTGGCTCTGCACCACAGTGTGCCAGCCTGGGGTAAGGCAGCTGCATCCTTGGCCGGGCATCACCCGAGGGGCTCCCCACTTCACACCGACTGGGCATGCTGCCACATCTCCATCTGCTGATGGGATACAAAGCTGGCAGCCCCCTTTGCCGAGTGCCAGGACACCCAGCGTTTTGTGCTAGCCACTATGGGAGACAAGGGAACATTCGGCACGTTCTCTTCCTGGAGGATTCCATAATTTTAGTGATGGGAAGGAAATAGTTCACACAAAAGAAACTGTAAAAATCAACATGCAATCCAGGTTGAGGGCTCTGATGTCTCTATACATGCTGTAGAATTTCAGAGAAGGGAGGGAAAAGATGGTATTGGGCAGGCTTTGGATATTGGGTAGAAGCTTTGGGAGGTTTAGCCTGGGCTACCTGGCGTGGTTCTCAGTTTGCAGGACTGGGGGGGACGTGGTGGTGTGCCCCATTGGTGTGATGATGTAGAGGAATGACACTTGTGACTTCAGGCTCTTTTCAGCCAATGGGAGAGCTGGAAAAAACACAGCTCCTCCCTCAGAGCATAGACAACATGTTTGCCTCTAAATACATGTGCACATACATGTGTTATCAAGAGCAGAGCATGGGATGACAGCGGCTGAGGGCTCCAAGGAGGTGACTGGCTCCTAAGACTGCAAGGTTCTTGCTGGAGTGGTCGCTGCAGGCCAAACGCCCAGCGTTCCAGAAGCTTCCACAGATGCAGCCCAGATGCACATCGATTGCACCTCCTCCTCCAGGCTGTCTCCTCCAGGCCAGCATCCGCCCCAGACTTAGCTAATGCCCCCGCTAAGGCGATTTCAAGCTTTGCCGCCTCAGGCTTAGCGCGTTGACGCTCTGTAGACTGACAAAGCACTGGGCTGTTAGACTCGGCAGATCTTTTTCACTTTGCCTCCACGGGAGTCTAAAGTAGACAGTAGATTTAACTGAAGTTCTTTTCAAAAGAGCATGTAATCTGTGTCGGTCGGGTTGTAAACACCAAGCTAGAACATTGGGTGGGATACGTTCTTTGGACTTTCATGCCCTCTGCATGTCTTGGGCATGGAGCTCCGGCTTGGAAAAGTGGGCAGTGCTGCCCGCCTTGCGCCCTTGGAGATCTAAGGGATGTGGGCGCACTTCGTCCCTGACAGGCTCCACAGCCAGAGGCTTCAGGCAGCAGGTGGAATCCGCTGCTCCTTTTTAGCTGGGCATTTGGAGCTCAGACCCTGGAGAGCAGAGTGTGGGCCTCAGGGGATACCTGAGATAGCCAAGCAAGGTCTGCTTTCCTGAAGACGATGGGAGGATATTTAAGGCAACAAAAATTTGTTATATTCCATTCTTTTTGAAGATATTGTGCCTAAGTGATGAGAATTCAAAGTTGAGTGAGTCAGACTCTACCCTTGGGAGTGTTAGATGCTTCGATGTGCCGCCTGGATTGTCCAGAATAAAGGACCGGTCCCCGGCAGACAGCACTCAGCTGCTGGCTCCCTCTGGGAGTGCCTGGGCTGCAGAGAGCCAACCCTAACCCTAACCCTAACCCTAACCCTAACCCCCACCCCTCGCCACACCCATTTCCTGGATTCAGTGACTGGTTGAAATGTGGGGAGAAGGGGCAGTAAGATCCCCACCTCCTGCTTCAAGCTGGGACAATTCTGAAACGTTGTCTCTGACATGATTCCTGCCACCCAGCATCGGCTGCGGCCTCCATTCAGGCGGCATCACAGCCGCAGCACAGGTCTCCCGTGGCCCAGTGGGGTCCCTCCCTCCCTCCCCCCCTCCCCCCTCCCTCCCCCCCTCCCCCCTCCCCCCCTCCCTCCCCTCCCCCCTCCCCTCCCTCCCCTCCCCTCCCTCC
>CAUYQU010089674.1:0-41041 GCA_963574635.1 Cheracebus regulus
GAAGTTCCAGAGTATTCTTAAAGACTTAAACATAAGCCCTAACACCATAAAAATCCTAGAAGAAAACCTAGGCAAAACCATTCAGGACATAGGCATAGGCAAGGACTTCATGACTAAAACACCAAAAGCATTGGCAACAAAAGCCAAAATAGACAAATGGGATCTAATTCAACTCCAGAGCTTCTGTACAACAAAAGAAACAATCATTACAGTGAACTGGCAACCAACAGAATTGGAAAAAATGTTTGCAATCTACCCATCTGACAAAGGGCTAATATGCAGAATTTATAAAGAACTAAAACAGATTTACAAGAAATAAACAAACAAATCCATCCAAAAGTGGGAGAAGGATATAAACAGACACTTTTCTTTTCTTTTTAAAACTTTTTTTTTTTTTTTTTAAGACGGGGTTTCACCATGTTGATCAGGCTGGTCTTGAACTCCTGACCTCAGGTGATCCACCCACCTTGGCCTCCAAAGTGCTTGGATTACAGGTGTGAGCCACCACACCCGGCCACAGATACTTTTCAAAAGAAGACATATATGAGGCTAACAAACATGAAAAAATGCTCATCATCACTGATTATTAGAGAAATGCAAATCAAAACCACATTGAGATAACACCTCACTCCGGTTAGAATGGTGATCATTAAAAAAATCTGGAGACAACAGATGCTGGAGAGGATGTGGAGAAATAGGAACACTTTCATGCTGTTGGTGGGAGTGCAAACTAGTTCAACCATGTGGAAGACAGTGTGGCAATTCCTCAAGGACCTAGAAATAGAAGTTCCATTTGACCCAGCAATTCCTTTACTGGATATATACCCAAAGGATTATAAATCATTCTATTATAAAGACACATGCACACATATGTTCATTGTGGCATGGTTTACAATAGCAAAGACCTGGAACCAACCCAAATGCCCATTGACAATATACTGGACAAGGAAAATGTGGCATATATACACCATGGAATACCATGTAGCCATAAAAAAGGATGAGGCTGTGGTCTTTGTAGCGACTTGGATGAATCTGGAAACCATCATTCTCAGCAAACTGACACAAGAACAGAAAATCAGACACTGCATGTTCTCACTCACAGGCGGGTGTTGAACAATGAAAACACATGGACACAGGGAGGGGAGCATCACACACTGGGGTCTGTTGGAGGAAGCCAAGGGAGGGACAATGGTGGGGTGGGGAGGTTGGGGAGGGATAACATGGGGAGAAAAGCCAGATGTAGGTGATGGGGGGATGGAGGCAGCAAACCACATTGCTATGTGTGTACCTATGCAACAATCCTGCATGATCTGCACACGTACCCCAGAACCTAAAGTACAATAATAAAAAAGAAAAGAAAAGAGAGACAAGGATCTTAGCATAATAACTTTATTGATAAGGACTTTTTATTGGAAGTGTTAAGGACCCAACTCCAATTGGCTTCAATAACAAAGGAAATTAATAGGCTCTTTAAAAAATCCAAGTCCAAGAAGTGCCTAGCTTCAGGCATAGCTGGCTCCAGGGCTGGAGCAAAAGAGACTGCTTCTTCATCTCTTGTGCTTTTCTTTCTTTTTCCTTTTCTTTTTTGAGACAGAGTCTTGCTCTGTCGCCAGGCACCAGGCTGGAGTGCAGTGGCGCAATCTTGGCTCACTGCAATCTCTACCCCCTGGGTTCAAGCAATTCTCCTGCCTCGGCCTCCCGAGTAGCTGGGATTACAGGCACGCACCACCACGCCCAGCTAATTGCTTTTTAGTAGAGATGGGGTTTCACTATGTTGGCCAGGATGGTCTCGTTCTCTTTGACCTCGTGATCCGCCCGCCTCGGCTTCCCAAAGTGCTGGAATTACAGGCGTAAGCCACTGCACCCGGCTGCTTTCCTTTCTTTTAACGTTCTCCTATAAGGTCTTTCCTACTAGGTGGCAGTATAGTCACAGTCTGCTTGTATCCAATCTGCTTAGTTAGAATCTTCAGTGGAGGCTGAGTGCAGTGGCTCATGCCTGTAATCCCAGCACTTTGGAAGGCTGAGGTGGGTGGATCACTTGAGGTCAGGAATTCGAGACCAGCTTGACCAACATGGTGAAACCTGGTCTCTACTAAAGATACAAAAATTAGCAGAGCGTAGTGGTGTGTGCCTGTAGTCCCAGCTACTTAGGAGGGTGAGACAGGAGAATTGCTTGAACCCAGGAGGCGGAGGTTGCAGTGAGCAGAGATAACACCACTGCACTCCAGCCTGGCGACAGAGCAAAACTCTCTCTCTAAAAAAAAAAAAAAAAAAAAAAAAAACAGAATCTTTGATAGAGAACAGTAGGGCTTTACCAAGAGCTCACACAAGGCAATGCTCACTTACCTGGAGTGGGTCACATGCACGTCCTTGATAGTAGTTGAGAGATGCAATATTCTCATTGTTTTGGCTGAGGTCACAAGCGTACTAAAAACCAAGCTCTTGCTAAAGCCAATGGGCTGAGACCAGAATACGATGGGTTCCCTGTTCCCTGAAGAAAACCTGAACATTGTGGAAAAATGAAGGGGCAGTAAATGCCACTGTGTAAGCAAAACCACACATACCCACTGCAATGACACTTTAAAGGTGTCTTAAGAGGTCAGAAATATTGTGAATAACAACAACAAAACCCAAACACAAAACAGTAAGAGATCTTTAGAAGTCTAGCACGTTTTCCAATATAAAGAATCTGAAAGGCGCCAGGGATATTGCCTGTGTTTATCCCTCAGCACATCCTTACTAAGGGCCTGTGGCTGGGAGGCACCATGGTAGAGGCTGCTCTACTGAGAGCAGGCACAGAGACCACCACAGCCACACTGCCACCACCCCAGCATGGCAAGGACAGTCGACTTCCTGAGGCTTGCTTTCGGCTTCTAGGATGGAGTTGGGGTCTTGGCAGAGAAGACAGAGGAGTGGTCAAGACAGAGAAGAATGTGGGGGCATAGAGAAGAGAAATAGAGAAAAGAATAGAGAAGGGAAGGATGCCCAAGCATTCATCCATGTCAGACTTAGTCTGTCTAAAAGTAAACCACCAAGAAAAGTTCAGGAATCTTTAGCCGAGGGCTCGGGAGGCTACATAGGTTTTTGATTATCTAATGGTAAGATTGCTTATTTTTTAGAATTGACACCTGAATCCTTTCCCAAATGTTTCAGGTAGACTGAGGAGTTACTACATGTGAAAAGCACTAAGAGAAGATTCAGAGGAGAGTGGACGTCTGAGCAGAGCCTTGAAGAATGAATTGAGGGCATGGGCTCATTCCAGGCAGCAAAGCTAGCATGAGCAGTAATTGTGATTTAGTGATATGGTTCAAAAATTCTCTACAACAAATAACCCCATGCGGGAAAAACTCTCATCTCCCAGCAATGACCAACCTTTGCAACTTAAGAGCAGCGCAGAGCTGGGCTGTAGCAGCACTGTTTCATAATTCTTCCCCTTAATAGTAAGTAACATTTATTTAGCCCTCCCTCTCTCTTCTAACACTGAACTCTCTCCCTTCCTGCCTGTAAATCTACAACTCCCCCTCCAAGGGAGGAATGGTGCTGAGGGATGGAGGAAAGAAGTTCAGTTTTAAAATCAGGCTGAAGTGGGTTTGCTGCTGGCCTTGGCTCCTAATTCACCTGTAATTTTCTTTTTCCCCCAAGATGGAGTCTTTCTCTGTCGCCCGGGCTGAAGTGCTGTGGTGCGATCTTGGCTCACTGAAACCTCTGTCTCCCGGATTCAAGCAATTCTCCTGCCTCGGCCTCCCAATTAGCTGGGATTACAGGCACACGCCACAATGCTAGGCTAATTTTTGTATTTTTAGTAGAGACAGGGTTTCACCATGTTGATCAGGATGGTCTCCAACTCCTGACCTTGTGATCCACCCACCTCAGCCTCCCAAAGTGCTGGGATTTGCTTGTAATCTTAAGCAAGCTATTTCACTTCTGTGGGTCTTTATTTTCTTACCTGTAAATTGGGACGAATACAACTCCTTGAATTGTAATACTGAAATGAGGTGGTGCATGTAAAAAAAAAAACTGGCTCTTAAAAAAGGCATCAATATATGTTAGTTTCTGAAGAGGATCAGAATATGCCACCCCCAACTATACCACTTTTGGAGGGTTATTTTGAGCCAAAGGCAATTGAGGATCAACAGATGCAGCAAGAGTTTCCTGCCCTTCTCTCATCCATCTGAAAGCAGGGCATAAATTTATCTTTGAGAAGGTGGCATAAATTTCCCTAATGATAGTGTCCCCTTATCCTTGTACCAGCAAGAGGAGAACGACTCTTATCACAGAGCTAGATGGAGAGTCGGCACTGAGAGAAGTCTCATACAAAACCTTCACTGAAATAACTCTTATCTTCCATTAGTTCTCCCACGTATTCTTAGTCACTTACTCATGATTTCACATCCCTTGGAACTCAAGCTTCCTTTTCTTTGTTCAAACTGGTATATAAGCCCCAGAATCTAACCACCCTTTCCCTCCCTCCTTCCTCTCTCCTTCCTCCCTCCCTTCCTCCCTTCCTTCCTTCCTTTCTTCCTTCCTTCCTTCTCTCCTTCCTCCCTTCCTTCCTTCTTTCCTTCCTCCCTTCCTTCCTTCTTTCCTTCCTCCCTTCCTTTCTTCTTTCCTTCCTCCCTCCCTCCCTTTCTTCCCTCTCTTTCCTTTGTCTCTTTTCCCTTTCTTTCTTTCCTTCTTTCTCTTTCTCTTTGTTTCTTTCTCTCTCCCTTCCTCCCTCCCTCTCCTTCTTTTCTTCCTTCCCTCTCTCCTCTCTCCTTTCTCTCTTTCTTTCCTTCTTTCTTTCTCTCCCCCTCCCTCTCTCCTTCATTCCTTCCTCCCTCCCTCTCCCTCTCCCCTCCCCTCCCCTCCCCTCCTCTCCTCTCCTTTCTTTCTGTACTTGAACTCCTGGGTTAAGAGATCCTTCCACTTCAGCCTACAGAGTAGCTGGGACTACAGGCACAAGCCATAGAGTCTGGCTTCTAACTACTTTGAGCTTCATTTCTTTTCTATTAACTCCCATTCATGTAAATCTTAGTAAACCTTGTGTGCCTTTTCTTCTGTTAATCTGTTGTTCAATTTGCAGGCCTCTAGTTACTGAACATAAGGGTAGAGGAAAAGTTTTTTCTCCCCGATGTTTGCATCCCTCCCACATTCCTGAAAAGAAATAAAAAGCAACCTGGGGCAAAAGGGAGCTATCTTTTGCTAGTCTATCACAGAGAGATGCAATCGCAGTTACAGTTATCCTCGTTTCTTGGGGCTTGGGATATTTCCTGATTGTGAAGGAAGGTTAAAAAAAAAAGCCCTGGAGCTCGTTAGAATAGGTTATCCTCTACACACACACAGAGGAAATACAGACATGCCCCACTTTGAGCAATCCTATGAATGCAAGACTGAAATTTGCCAGAAACCAATTAACCAGCCATTAGTTTATCTTTTAAACATTTCCTCACTTTTCTAAAAAGGATTAACAAGAATAGAAAGCCAACTCTTTGTCAGTGTTTATATGTAGGTACTGAAGTTGAATGGTGACAGACACTTGAGGCTGAAGTAGAATTAAACTTTAATTAGAAATGAAGATGAAACTGCTCTGAAATGATCAGTTGTCATTGGACTCACAATCAGAAGCGTGAAAAATGCCATTCTGTTTACAGACATTGAATCAGCTTGCCTGCCTCCAACCCTACACACTCCTGCCGATCCGTCTTCCCCCCGTGTCTCCCTCTTCCTCTCCAGCTGAAAAATCCTCATTTCAGATGCGACAGACTCCCCTCTCTCATCCCAGCTAATCTAACAATATGGCAAATGACCAGTTTCCCAATTCAGCTCACACTACTCCTGCCAAAAACCTTCCCTGCTTTTCTCCACTTATCTATCATCAAAACCCTGGGTTCAACTCGCTCTTCTAGCCTCTGAATGGCATTTCCAGCAGGTGGCACCCCAAGTGAACTCCTTACTCAAATACTTTAGAAGTGATTTCTTTTATGTTTGGGTTTGTACCTGATTTCCCCAACCAAATAATCAATTTATAAAATGCAGACATGTTGTCCATGATGGGCATGCACTTGCATCTTTAGTAACTTGCCCATTGTGTGTATAAAAGTATATTGTCTGCCAGGAGCAGAGGCTTACCCCTGTTATCCCAGCAGTTTGGGAGGCCAAACTTGAGGATTGCTTGAGGTCAGGAGTTTGAGACCAGCCCTGGCAACATAGTGAGACCCCATGTCTACAAAAAATAGAAAAATTAGCTGACTGTGGCAGTGCACACCTGTCATCCACATTCTCGGGAGGATCGCTTGAGCCCAGGAGGTCGAGGCTGCAGTGAGCAATAATTACATAGTTATTTATATTTAAAGTAAAAAGCAATGGAAAGACAAACTTGCAAGTAAAAACTTGGTTACCTGTGGGGGGACGGAGGAGGCAGGAATGTAAGCTAGACTTGTCTGAATGTAACTGTATCTTTAACTATTGCCACAAAATAGATTATTCAAAAAATTTAGTGGCTTAAAATAACGGTAGTAGCATCTCAGATACATTTTGAGGATCAGGACTCCAGGAGCTGCTTAGCTGGGTGGTTCTGTCTCAGGGCATTTCATGAGATTGTGGTCAAGATGTTGGTCTGAGTCTCAGTCATCTAAAGATTTGAGTGGGGCGAAATAACCCACTTGCATAGTGGTTCACCCATGTGAGTTGCTTCCTTGTTGGCAGGAAGCCTCAGTTCCTTACCGCATGGACCTCTCCCCATAGGGCTGCTTGAGCAATCTCATGAAATGGCAGCTGGCTGCTTCTATAACAAGTTATCCAAAAAGAGTAGGGAAAGCTGAAATGCCTTTTATGACCTAGTCTTGGAAGTCACATACTGTCACTTGCATCTTATTTATTAGAAGCCAGATAGTGAGCATGGGGTGGCTCATGTCTGTAATCCCAGCACTCTGGGAGGCTGAGGCAGGGATTGCATAAGCCTAGGAGTTTAAGAGCAGCTTGGGCAACATGTTAAGACCTTGTCTCTGTTAAAAACAAAAAACAAAAAACAAAAAGATACTGAGTCCAGCACACACTCAAAGGGAGGGGAATCAGGCTTCACCTTTTTAAGGGTGTGTTAAATAATTTGTGGACATATTTTATACTCCTATAAAGCCTAATTTTATATATTTGAGTTTGGAACCGAACTCATGATTTATATAATGATAAAAGCAAGTTAAATAAAATTGAACAATAAACTGCAGTCCCTAAACAGTGAAAGCCCCAAAATGAAAGCAATAAACCTAAGCATATCTTAGGTTGATTGTTGAAATATAGAGAAAGAAATAACTTCGATGACTTTATTTTAATTTATTTTATTATAGTAAGAATTCTTAGCATGAGATCTGCAGGCTGAACAAATTTTGATGTGTAACACATCATTGCTGGCTGTATGTACAATGCTGCACCACAGCTCTCTGGAGTTTATTCATCTTGCTCTACTGAAACTTTATGCCAGTTGATTAGTAACCCCCCATTTTCCCCTTTCCTCAACCTCCAGTAGCCGCCATTCCATTCTTGGAGTCTATGAATTTCACTGTTATAGATCTCTTATGTAAGTAGAATCATGCAGTATGTGTCCTTCTGTGACCGGCTTATTTCATTCAGCATAATGTTCTCAGCCATCATTAGTGTGTCACCCATTGCAGGATTTCCTTCTGTTTTTTTTTTTTTGGATGGAGTCTCGCTCTGTGGCCCAGAGCTGGGGCAGTGGTGCAATCTCTGATTACTGCAATCTCCGCCTCCCGAGTTCAAGTGATTCCTGTGCCTCAGCTTCCCAAGTAGCTGGGACTACAGGAACACCACCACACCCAGCTAATTTTTGTATTTTTAGTAGATACGAGGTTTTACCATGTTGCCCAGGCTGGTCTCAAACTTCTGACCTCAAGTGATCCACGCACCTTGGCCTCCCAAAGTGCTGAGATTACAGGCATGAGCCACCATACCTGGCCCTTCTTTTTTTTTTTTAAGGCTGAACATTCCCTTGCCTGTATAGACCACACTTTCATTTCCCATTTGTCTGTCAATGGGTATTGTGGTTCTTTCCACATCTTGGCTATTGTGAATAGGGTTGCAATGAACAAGGAAGTGCTAATATCTCTTCAAGATCCTGACTGCAATTTTTTTTTAGAAATATCCAGAAGGGACATTGCTGGATGATATAATAGTTGTATTTTTAATTGTTTGAGAAACCTCCATGCTGTTTTCCATACAGATTACACCATTTTCATTCCCTAAATTCCCACAAGCACTATGCAAGGGTTCTGATTTCTACAAATCCTGCGAACACTTTTTTTTTAAATGGTAGCTATCTTGACAGGAGTGAGGTGAACTTTAATTGCTTTAAAACAGAGGAATTGGACTGTACAATCTTAGAGGAATATGTCCAAAGGATAAAGAGGATTGTAGATAAATCTTAAACTGTTTTCAATCATTATTATGAATAATATTAATATTATTATTCTGAAACTATTAAGTATATCATCTTAGCCCATTTTGAGTTGCTATAAAGGAATAGCTGAGGCTGAGTAATTTATGAAGAAAAAAAGGTTTCTTTGGCTCATGGTTCTGATGGTGGAAAAGTTCAAGATTCAGCAGCTGCATCTGGTGAGGGCCTCAGGCTGCTTCCAGTCATGGTGGGACATGAAGGGGAGGTGGCGTGTGCAGAGATCACATGCAAGACAGGAAGCAAGGGGTGGGGGAGGTACCAGGCTCTTTTTATTTAATTTTATTTAAAAAAATCTTTTTTTGAGATGGAGTCTTATTCTGTTGCCCAGGCTGGAGTGCAGTGGTGTGATCTTGGCTCACTGCAACTTCCATCTCCTGGGTTCAACTGATTCTCCTGCCTCAGCCTCCTAAGTAGCTGGGATTACTGGCACCTGGCACTACAGCTGGCTAATTTTTGTATTTTTAGTAGAGACAGGTTTCACCATGTTGGCCAGGCTGGTCTCAAACTGCTGACTTCAGGTGATCCGCCTGCCTTGGCCTCCCAAAGTGCTAGGATTACAGGTGTGAGCCACCGCACCTGGCAAGGCTCTTTTTAACAACCAGCTCCCAGTGGAACTAATAGAGCGAGAACTCACTCACTCCTGAGGGAAGACATTAATCTATTCAGGAGCGACCCATCTCCATGATGCACACACCTCTCACCAGGCCCCACCTCTGACATTCCCACATTGGAATCAAGTTTCAAGATGAGATTTGATGGGGACAAACAAACCATAGTATATATACATATGTTTCAGAATATATATGTGTTATATACAGTAATAACATGTTAGTACTATAGTACACATATTACATATGTGTATTAATATATTACTATATTAGTATTTTTCTGAAACTAAGTACATACATGCATATGTATACACACACACATATGTATGTATGTATCTCAAATAAATAATTGTGGTAGCATATTTAGGAACCAAGTCTTTAAGTAGAAGAGGAGAGATATAAATATAAAATTGAATGAGTCAAGTGGAAAATCCTGTAATCTTAGATTTGATTTAAAATTTTAATAAGAATTTAGGACATATTTTCTTTAAAAATAAACATATTTCCTTGCTCTGCTCACTGAAAAGGCCTAGAGCCATAACTAACCCCAAAATAATAACCTTATCCTCAGATTATGTTCTCTAAATAGAATTTCTAACTCAAGAAAGCCATGCCTCCTTGGATAAATGATTATTTCAAGGCTGGGACAGGAAACATTGAAGGCGGCCTGGAACATTCTATCGTACTGGACAGCAACGAGCTATCAGAAACCACAAGAATCGCATCAGAAAGATCCAGGTGCGAACTTCAGTGTTCTCCCACTGGTCAAAGATGGGACAGTTTTAACATAATAGCAATAGTAATGATAATAGTAACAACAACTGCAATGTCACACTAAATACATTAAAATCTGCAAGTTCATAAAGCTAAAAAAAAGTGCAAATAAATACAACTAAATGAACACCTTTGTAAAATGCTAAGGAATCCATTCATTGTGAAAACTGATAAAGAGAAAAACTGAAGGGAAAGAAGTATTCATTTTGCTTTTCTTGTTTACACTGTAACTCAGAAATGTCAGCTAATTAATGCAAAAGGAATATTACAACTAGAATATCACCATTTTGCAACCCCTAATAAAAAAACATCCAATTTGAGGTTAGAGCTTGAAGTCCACAGGGCAGGCAACTGGAACAGGGGGATGGATGTAAATTGTGGAGAGCGAAACAAGCAGGAATTCATGAGGATGGACTGAGAGCTATGTCAGTTCTCTGACATTGATGGTCTGTTGTGTCCTGCAGAAGCTGGGGCTCTTTGTCCTGGGCTAAGCACGCACACTAGCGCAAGCTGGGGAGAAGCTGAAGGAATATGCATGGTAAGGTGAGGGAGCTGCAGGCCAGCTGTGCCTCATACCCACCAGACAGGCCAGCAGATGTGCCCCGTATGTGTGACTTACCAAATGGTTACTGGCTCGCTTCCATCTTCCAAAGCTCCCAAGAATCTCCCTCATGGCTCATTGTAGCCAGAAACATATGGGAAAAGCGAACTCTGGGAAATACAATCTGATCTAGCTAGGTAGACATGTTATAAAACAACCATAGTCTGAATGGCTGCTAAAGCCATTATGAGAGAGGCTGCTGGGAGTTCCACATGTGAAGGATTTCGCTGGCACATTCTGAATCCACTGATGGAAGGAACGCCACACAAATAGAAATGCCTTGTGTCTTATGCCTCCTGCTGTGAAGTGACAGAAATAGTTAGCTACTCTGCAAAATAGCCTCAACAAAAAAATCAGACTTGAATGGGATCTAGCCTCAGGGCCCAATTTCGGTTCGTAGGAAATACAGGGGAAGGAGAAAAATATTAAAGAACAGCACAGACATTTAATTAGCCCACTCTAAAATATGATAGATTATACAGAACCCTTAGCATCAACCTCTTCAACAATAAACTGCAAGAAAACAATACAGATACAGATGACAAATAAAAAGATATTAGAGGCCTGTAATCCCAGCACTTTGGGAGGCCGAGGTGGGCAGCTTGCTTGAGGCCAAGAATTTGAGACTAGACTTGCCAACATGGCGAAATCCTCTCTCTACTAAAAACACAAAAATTAGCCAGGCAAGGTGTGCATGCCTGTAGTTCCAGCTACTCAGGTGGCTGAGGCATGAGAATCACTTGAACCTGGGAGGCAGAGTTGTAGTGAGCCAAGTTCCTTCTGCTGCACTCCAGCCTGAGCAACAGAGTAAGACTCTGTCTTTAAAAAAAAAAAAAAAAAAGATACTAGAAAGACATATCCACCAAAAACAATGGGTGAAACTTGTTTGACTCAATTAATACAAACCAAATTAAATATATAATTTCACACAACATATATATATATATATATATATATGCAGTATATAGACATACACACATATATGCGTATATATATGCATAGATACATACACATATATAAATGAATAAATACCAGTCATGTATGACTCAACAACAGGGATACGTTTTGAGAAATATGTGGTTAGGCGATTTTGTCCTTGTGTGAACGTCATAGTGTGTACTTACGGTAGATGGCACAACCTCCTACACACCTAGGCTATATGGTATAGCTTGTTGCTCCTGGGCTATAAACCTGTACAGCATGTTAGTGTACTGAACACTGCAGGTAACTGTAATACTATGGCAAGCATTTGTTTATCTAAACGCAAATATGTATCTAAATTGTGTATCTATTAATATTAATAACACAAAAGGTACAATAAAAATAAGGTATAAAAGATTTTTAATAAGAAACACCTGTATAGCTCCACCTGAGTGAAGCCTGCAGAACTGGAAGTTGGTCTGGGTGAGTCAGTGGATGAGAGATGAGTGAATATCTCACCCAAAAATCAAACTTGAATGGGATCTTGCCTCTGCACAACACCGTAGACTTGATGAACGATGTGCTCTTAGACTACACTAAATTTATGTTTAAAAAACCACTTTTCTTGCTTCAGTAATAAATTAACCTTAGCTTATCGTAATTTTTTTTTTTGAGACAGGGTCTCGCTCTGTCACCTATGCTGGGGTGCAGTGGCACAATCATGGTTCACTACAGTCTCTCGACCTCTCAGGCTCAAGCCATTCTTTTATGTCAGCCTCCCAAGTAGCTGGGACTACAGGTGCACACCACCATGCCCAGCTAATTTTTTTGTTTGTTTTTGTAGAGATGGAGTTTTGTTGTGTTGCCCAGGCTGGGCTTGAACTTTAGGGCTCAAGTGATCCTCCCACCTCAGTCTCTCAAAGTGTTGAGATTACAGGTGTAAGCCACTGTGTCAGTCAGTTACTGTAACTTTTTTACCTTTTAATTTTTACTGTAATCTCAGCTACTTGGGAGGCTGAGGCAGGAGAATTGCTTGAACCTGGGAGGCGGAGGTTGCGGTGAGTCGAGATTGCACCATTGTCCTCCACCCTGAGCAACAAGAGTGAAACTCTGTCTCAAAAGAAAAAAAAAATAGGGTTTCACTGTGTTGGCCAGGCTGGTCGCGAACTCCTGGCCTCAGGTGATCCACCTGCCCTGGCCTCCCAAAGTGCTGGGATTATAGGTTTGAGCTCGTAATAAATTTGATTTCTGATCAGTTATTTGATATTGAGTCACTGTGTATTTTTAAAGGCATGCTATAGTATTGTGGTCATTACTTATTTATTTTAAATATTTTGAAGAATTTTTAAACATCTAGGAATTAGAATTTTCTTCCAAACAATCAGGAGGCAGGTGGGAGTATAAATGAAAAGGGTTGTCCATATGTTGATAATCACTGAAGCTGGGTGATGGGTATCTGGACACTCATCATGCTATACTCTCTGCTATTGTGTATGTTTAACTTTTTTTCTTAATAAAAAGGAAAAGAAAACAAGTGAGGATTGATAGTAGTCATTGAAAAATAAATTGGACCTGATTGACCAGGAAAATGAGGAAACTCATTTTGGAGATCAGGAATAGAGCACTGATCATTCACACAAAACTTCATATTTCTCAAAACACTTTCCCATCTCCACAACTTTATCATTGTGTTCTCTTGTTGATTGTGAGTGAGGCATGTCAGGCATGAAGCTATGAATGAGAAAACTGAAGTTCAGAGAGACCGGATGATTTATCACAGCTAATAAGTGGCCATGCTTGTGTTAGAACTCATGCCTGTCCTTAAAGAGGCCACGGAGACAGGAAGCAAGGCATCTTTGGGAGACTGTCCAGGGTCCATCCTGGAGGAGTTGGCTGCTTACATAGTGGCACCAAATTAGGAAAAAGCTCAGAAGTCACATAGAAAAGTTTAGACTAGTGTCAAGGACAGATTATTTTTCTTTCCACACTACTGCCCTTTGCCCCACACTTCACCCTCTCCACATACAAATACATATATTAAAAATTTGCTTTTTTTTCTTTAGGCAGAGCAAAATGTTCAACTCTTCTGCTTTTAAAATTAAGAAATGAGATTTTACAATTTTTTTTTTTTTTTGAGATGGAATTTTGCTCTTGTTGCCCAGGCTGGAGTATAGTGGTGCAATCTTGGCTCACTGCAACCTCTGCCTCCCAGGGTCAAGCCTTTCCTCTGCCTCAGCCTCCAAAATAGCTGGGATTGCAGGCACCTACCACCACACCCAGCTAATTTTTTGTATTTTTGGTAGAGATGGGGTTTCATCATGTTGTCCAGGCTGCTCTTGAACTCCTGACCCCAGGTGATCCACCCACCTCAGCCTCCCAAACTGCTGGGATTACAGGCGTGAGTCACCATGCCTGGCCAGATTTTACAATCTTACTCAAAAAATGTATTAACATAAAAACCATTTCAATTATGTATTTTATTCAAGGAGGATAAAAGGAGCAGGAAATATGTAGGCAGGGGAGAGAGGTGGAAAGGGAGATGATCAGGGGAGGTAGGAAGAAACATTTTGAGCAGAGGATTAGTGATGATAAACTATCCTTATTCTATTGCTGCTATTCACTTGTGCTCTGGGCTTCAAAATGGACTTTTGCCTATTATGTCTGTCCTTTGAAAATCTGGAGAGCTGATTTTACTGTTAGCCTTTAGGAACCCAGACTTCTAGTGTAAAGGAAGAAAGTGTACATGTGCCACTGGCCAAGGGCAGAGCACACACAGGGCCTTAAATGAGAACCAAGAAGAGCCAGGATTATCTTCTGGAAAATACAATGTTGACCACAGTCAATCTCCCACGGGACACAATGCCCTACAGGGTACTTGCCCACTGGGAAAGAAGAGCATTGGACAGAGTCCCCACACTCTTCATCTGGGGCCTGACATCAAGAGGTCTGACTCAGTCCTCACTAGAAAACCCATAATCTCATTGAGTCCCAAGGCTTCCTTTAGCAAGAGCTGTGAATCACCAAATTCTGTAAGAGAAGCAACCATTCCACTGCATATCTGTTTTTCAGTTCTTATTCCTAAATTTTTAAAATAATATCTTCTCTGTATTAAAACCACACACATGCAGTCAATCACTAGCCAAAATAATGATGCAACTTTATCAATAGCATTTATAGGAGCCATCAAATACTTAGACACTATCTCACTATTCCCAGGAGTTTGGTGCAACAAGATACTTCATCCTGTGTTTTGAAACACAGCCTGACATGATGGAACTGGAAACATATTTTTTCAATGCCTAGAATTGTCTATGCTTCAGTACTTTTCTTCAGATAGAAAAGGTGAGAAACAGTAACATACATCTTGTTTCATGGAATTATAATCCCTGGCAGTAATCAAATACACCTACCTCAAAATGTCCTTTTGAGGCTGGAAGGGAGGAGGGATGATTCTCTTATTTGGCAAAATGGAGAACAAAGCCACCAAGTTATTAGTCAAAAGTCCCAAAGTATGTTAATGATGATATTAAAACAATTTTATGCTTTAGCTGTATTGATCTGCAGACCAGAACTCTTTCAATTTATCCAAAAGACACATATTGATTTATTAATTTTTAATGATTATTAGGAATGATTCTACCTTCTGGTGATGCAAAGATGAATATGAAAGACCCAACTCTTAGGAGAGGCAGCAAAGTAAACAAAAGATTCAAAGGTTCCTTCTGTGAGGGTTTTGTTCCAGATCTCTTAGCCTCTGTGTTAGTGGAAGGTAAAAATAGAGGCCATTTTCCTGATAGAGTAACCCTCTTTTTTTGAGACAGAGTCTCGCTCTATTGCTCAGGCTAGAGTGTAGTGGCACAATTAGAGCTCACTGCAGCCTTGAACGGCTGGGCTCAAGTAACATTTCCACCTGAGCCTTCCAAGTAGCTAGGACTACAGGTGTGTGCCACCATACCTGGCACATTTAATTTTGTGTGCCTGTGTGTGTGTGTGTGTGTGTGTGTGTGTGTGTGTGTGTGTCGGGCGGGGGTGGAGGGGACAAAGTGTTGCTATGTTGTCCAGGCTGATCTTGAACTCCTGGTCTCAGGGGGTCCGCCGGCCTTGGCCTCCCTAAGTGGTTTATAGGCATCCACTGGATTACCGACTGGGGTTATTCACAGGCATGTGCCAATGTGTCTAGCCCAGAAATCAGCCTGGAATAGATGAGAATGAGCTATCTACTGAAGAAACTACCTTGAGAGGTAGTTGTGAGTATAATCCTGGGGAGTGGAGAGCAGTACAACTGTAACCAAGGGGACCATAGAACCTTGAAGCTGAAGCTGAAACCAGATGACTTGCACTGCACCTGTCTGAAATCATGCAAGGAGACAGGAAGGGAGTGGGCGTCCATTTGTGTGTCCCAGCCCTGATGCAGGCAGAGGGTGCCCTGAGCCTTTCCCTCATGGGAGCCCTTCATGTGGCCAGCGTTCTGACCTGTCTCAGGTGTGTTTCCTGTGCTGAAAATGAGGAGGCATCTGCTATAAAACCCTTTAACAGGCTCCAATACCCTTATCCAATGCACTTTGCTCTGATTCCATCCCACCAAGCCCCTGAAGTTGGTTTCTCCTATAGATTTTCTTAGGAAAGAGGAAGTGCTGTCTCACAAATATAATCAGTAACCACTTAGTAGTAATGAATCTGTTAATTGACATATTGTCATCCTGGTTAATATATTTTCTTGTGACCCTGTTAGGTATGCATCAGATAAGCTTGGAGGGAACTAATAAAATCCATTTCTCAGGCCTGCAAAGCTAAAGACCAGAAATGAGACTTTCCAAGGTGGCTGTAATTTTCTTGGCCACCCTAGTTCCATTATCTGAAATGTTATCTAACACTCAGTTAGGTGCTTAATAAATGTTACCATTATTACCACAAAAATATTCCTATTTGTTTGCTGATTTATTTTTATGGGCCGGGCGTGGTGGCTCACACCTGTAATCCTAGTGATGGCAGCAGTGGCCCATCTGGAGCAGCCACTGCAAAGACACCTACTGCAATGTGGGAGGCACACGTGGGACTGTGGACATGGAGCCGGTGGACTGGGAACAGAAGAGAAGGAGCAAAGCCTTCTTCTGAGTTGGCAGGGCAGGAGTCCCACCCTCTGTGGCTACAGACAGGGGCATTCCTGGGCTCTCAGGGACCTGGGAAGACCCCCTTCCCCCACAGGCTCAAAGTGCCTGCTCCGACTGCTTGCCCTCTCCCCACTCCCGGAGACTGCTCTGGGGTGGAGCAAGGTTGTGGCTGAGCCCAGGGACTATTGTGACCTGTCTGGGTGCATGCACGCTCAGGGTGGCACTGACACGCCAGCCCCAGCTGCCTTAGCCCCCTCCAGACTTTGGGCATCAATGAGCATAGAAGAGAGGCTAAGAAGGGGCTGATGGTGGCTCAGCACAGGCCTGCAGGCACCCCGTGGCATGAACAGCCTGAGTGCTTTGGATGACATGTAGAAGGCAGCAGGAAGCAGACAGGCTTCTGGGTGGAAAGGGGTGGGTCCCCAGGGAAGATCCACCTTCAAGCCAGAGATGGCTTGAAGCCTGGGGGAGGGACTGTCAGTTCTAGGTGGAGTCCATGGCAGAGAATGAGAATTTATGGTGTTTTTTCTGGCATGCCCATGGCTACTCATGGACCGATCAGCACACTCTTCTCCTCTTCTGAAGCCCATAAAAACCCCGGACTCAGTGAGATTCACAGAGACATTGGGACTGCCAGCTGTGGGAAGGAGCTACCAACTTAGGGTCTCCTGGACTGGTCAGGATGAACTGCCTGTGGAAAGGAGCTACCAACTTCAGGTCTCCTGAGAGCTGTTCTGTCACTCAGTGAAGCTCCTCTCCACCTTGCTCATCCTCTAACTGTCTGTGTATCTCATCTTTCCTAGATGCAGGACAGGAACTCAGGACCTGGCAGAACTGAAAGAGCTGTAACACAAAGAGGACTGAAACATACTCCCTCTTGCATCCCCCACCTCTGTTCACCGTGTTGCAGATGATGAGAAGGAGAGAAGAGCTGCTGCCCTTTGGAGAGCCTAGACCTAGGGGCTTCCTGAGTGAGCCAGGGTTGTGACACCCTCTTTGGGGCTCTGTGGCTCCTGGCATCTCCAAGCTTCTATGGCCATCATGTTCCCTGGTGCCTGCAGTGGAAGCTACTTGTGGTATGCCTTATCCAGCTGCAGCTTTGCATGGAACTAGTGTCTGTGCCAGCTCCTGGAGCTGCTCACCTTGCTGTAGCTGGCATGCCTGGATGTGTGCAGTGGCCAGACCCTATGCTTGCTCACACACTCCTTGCTGTTCTGCACCTGACTTGCCCTTGGCAGGCATGGGATCCAAGCTGGTAATGTGAGCCAAGCACAGCTTGCAGGGTCAAGTGGGTGAAATGAGCCCAGTGGGCCCAAGCAAAACTAGGGCAAAGATGCCACCAGTCACAGAGGTTTCTGGCTGGAAAAGTGACACCCTAAGGGTGCTGTGACACCAGCACTTTTGGAGGCTGAGGCAGGCGGATCACTTGAGGCCAGGAGTTCAAGACCAGCTTGACCAATGTGGTGAAACACTGTCTACTAAAAATACAAAAATTCACTGGGCGTGGTTGTGCATGCCTCTAATCCCAGCTACTTGGGAGGCTGAGGCACAAGAACTGCTTGAACTTGGGAGGCAGAGATTGCAGTAAGCCAAGATTGCACCACTGCATTCCATCCTGGGTGATGGAATGCAACTCTGTTTCAAACTATATATATATATATATATATATGGCCAAGGGAATTTTCAACACAGAAATATCACATATGTTTAAGCCACTCATCTCTACATGCCTGCAAAGTAGCATGTCCTCCGAAGGCAGGGATCTGACCCAATGTCCTGCACATATAGGTGCTCCCACTGGGTGCTGTTAATGAACAGCCTATCTGGTGCTTGAAGTTGCTAAACTGTGAAAGAGGAGACCAAGTCTGTCTTCTGTTCCTCTCTCTCCTCTTCAGTATTTTCCCACTTCTATTTGGTTCCATTGTCTTTCCCTGTCAATCCCCAAGTAGGTAGCTGAGTTAAATTCCTACCTTCCTGAGAGTCCCTAAAGCTGTGCCCCTCGGGCAGCACCTGCACCATACATTTAACACTTCCTTGCCTGCCCTATCACAGCCTGCACCATAATGTCCTGTATCATTGAAAAGGATGGAGAGGGAACAGCTAGGCAAGAGTTATAGTAGGATAATAAGTGGAAAGGAAGCCTATCTGCTAGCTTTCAGGAATGATGCTGGCAATTGTAAAGCAGTGTAAGAAGTTTCAGTTTGGTATGAGGGAGAAGGAATTGTCTTGATTTGGGGAGAAGATTTCTTTTCTCCCATCTTCTCCACTCTAAAACCACAAGTCGATCTAGAAAAGTTGGTGATGTGTGGTTTGGTAAATAAGTTCAGCTTTGACATGAAGATTGACCTGCTTTGACATTGACTGATGGATTTGACATGCAGATGACCTGAGATTGGTGCTCCTGTCAGTCTTAAAAACAAACAAACAACTCATACTACTATATCCATTGAGACAAAGCAAAGCAAACAAACAAACAAACAAACAACCCCCTAAGTTTTGGACCTGACCTAGTTGTTCACCGCATGCGTGATCCCAGGCCAGTTTCCTGTCTGTAAAATAAGGGTCATGGTAATGTTTCCCTTTCCTATTGCACAAAGATGTGATGATAAAGTAAGCTGTTCTACATTCAACCTATGTGTGTGTTGGGGAGCGAGTGGGGGAGGGATCATGTCTGTTTTGCTTCCTTTGTTTCTATATTGTTTAGAAGATACTCATTAATACTTGACTTAATGAGCTGTCAGATGGGATAACCCTTACCTGTTCCTCTTTTTGGAGGGCAGATAGAGAACATGATGATTGGAGATGCATGAAATGTGAGTAACATCTCTGTGTGATCAGGACTTGCAACACCCTGATTGCTCCTATCTGATTCTTCCTGAGAAAAAACCAAAGCAAAACAAAAGAAAACCTTGACTTAATAAATAAATGGCGATGGAGTTGAGTCGGCTCTCAAATCATTGATGCCCAAGCTTTGGCTTGCATCAGGACCACTCGAGGGTCTTGTTCAGACTCGACTGCCAGAACCCACCCAGGGAGTTTGGGGTTCAATTAGTCTAGGGTGGAGCCCAAGAACCTGCATCTAACGACTTCCCCGTGTGCTGTGACGCTGCGGGCGGGGACGAGGCGCCCAGGGGCAGGCGGCAGCTCGGGAAGGGACCAGCAGGTGGCGCGGTCGCCGAGCCCGGCCTTCCCCAGGCGCCGAGGGAAGCGGGTCAGCGGTGGCTTCCATCCCAGCAAAGCGTGCACTCCATCCTCCGGAAAAAACAGTCTTTGGGATTCCTTTTCAGTGACGCCGTTTTGGGGATCGAACCCTTGCGAGTAAGAAAACCCCTTGTAAAGTTTAATGGAACGATCACATCACACGTGGTTGACGAAACCCTTCCCTACTTGCCTTGTGTGACCCACTGTCACCGCCCGGCCTAGTGGCTTGGTGGAGAGGACACGCCCGCTGCTCCGGCTGCGGACTTCGGGCTCCTTCCCTGAGCTGGGCGCAGAGCGCTGTCCGCTTTGTTAGGAGGCTGCCGGGTGACAACGCGGGAAAAGTGCCTTACACAGCATAAGGGCTCAATCCACATTAAGGAAGTAGGCAGGAAAAAGTGTCAGTCGAATGGCCAGTGACAGTTCCTCAGGGGAGAAATGAATTTGGGTTTAGCTGTCCAGTAGAACTCTGCTGTCTACACTGTCCAGCACAGCGGTCACTAGCCATAGGTGGCCATTGAGGACGTAAAACGGCGAGGGTGATGAGATAATTGAATTTTAAATTGTATTTAATTTTCATTAAATTTAAAGTATTGGACAGCACAGGTTTAGCAAAACGCCTTGCTGAATTGTGAAAAGATGTCCCTTAAGCCTTAGGGCATGGCTGGCAACGGGTAAGAGGTAGTTCAATCTCTCTGTCTAAAAAGGTATAGGAATTTTAGTGGGTGGGGCAATCTGACAAGGAAAGGAAGAGAGGTTGGGGGCAAAGGGACAGAGGTATCCTAAGGTGTTAGTGACTAAGCCAATGAGAAAGGAAGTCAGTAAAACTCCTCCGGTGGCAGCAATGGCTCAAGGGGAACTTAAAAACCGAAATACGTAATATTCAGTCTTAGTTATTTACTGAGCAGCAGAATGGTGTTACTTCTGTCTGTTGCCTGTCCCTTCAGAAATGTCTGCTTAACACAGAGCCTGGAGGTGGCAGCAATTAGGGAGTGAAGAGATGACAAGATGTGGGGGTGTCCAGTGGGGGTGATTCCTTCAGGAAAGGTGAGAGCAAATTCAGTAGGGAACAGGAGAGATAGGAAGAATTCAGCACAAGCAGGATCTAGGGACTGAGAGACCCTGTGGTGATATTGTCAGGAGGACGCCTTTTCCGCTGCAGAGGGGATGGAGATTTTTGAACTGCTTTTAATTAAATCTTAAAGATAACAGCAACTCCAGTAAGTAGGAAGATTTGCACATTCAGGCCTCTGCTTCAAAGCATTCTTCAGATTAATGCTTCCTGACTTAAATAACCTCACAGTGCAGGCATCTCTTGAAGGGCCTCACTGCCGACTGCAGGTGTGAGTGAGAAAGGAGACCAGGAGGGCTTGAGCAATGCTACAGCAGCAGGCAGCAAGCAGCAGCACCGGCGTCTTGCTAAATTTATAAAGCGTAACATCACTTTTTCTGGACTTTTGTCTCTCTCTATGGTATCTAGCAATAATGAATCACTGTCCACCTGCTCCCAGTTTCTGTAGTTGTGTGTGTCTGTGTGTGTGTGTGAGAGAGAGAGAGAGAGAGAGAAAATAGATGCAAAATGAGGTGCAGCTTTGGTGCCGGGCATACTTTCTGTGCTGAAACACGGCGCCTCCTAGTCATTATCTCTGCTGCAGTTTTAAAAGATAACTCCTGAGTGTGATAATGTGGCATCAGCCTCCTCTTGCAAGTGATTTCATGACAAAACTCTCGGGTGAAGCCTTGTCCGCCACCTCTTCCCTGCCTGGAAGCTAGAGGTAGATCAAACATCACCTCTTAGTAGCCACCTGTGACTCATAGCCCCAAGAGCTGCCTCTCTGACCAGGAAGGATTTGATAGAGAACCGGGAAGGGAGAGAATACAGGCTTTCCAAAGAAGGGACTTGTGTTTTCCCTGGTCCCTCTGTTCTATCCAAGTAAAGCTAGTTCTCCAGCTGCAGTACATGATAATTTATTTGATCCTGTCTTTGCCCACAGGATCTCCCAGCCACTCCTTACTGTACCCTCTACCTT
This sequence comes from Cheracebus regulus, assembly GCA_963574635.1. NCBI lineage: Eukaryota > Metazoa > Chordata > Mammalia > Primates > Pitheciidae > Cheracebus > Cheracebus regulus. The sequence goes on from CAUYQU010089674.1 coordinate 21,690, forward strand.
CTAACCCTGTTCTGTAGACCCCTCCTTAAAGAAATGCCACCAAGCAGAACCTCCTGGCTTCACTCTCACAAGCACCCTTGTGTCCATCAGCATGGTTGCTCAGGGCAACTCCGAGTGGAGGTGGGGCAAGTGGGTAATCCCCAGTGGGGTTTGAGAGTATCACATGTTTTTCCACAAAGCTCCCATTAAAATAATTATGTTACCTGGGTGGAGAGAGGAGAATGGCAGCATTCAGCTGTCAGACTGGCAAAGAATATTCCACCAAGTTAAGTAGAAGTCACTGGTCTAGGAAGGGAAGCATCAGGGAAGAGAGATTTTTTTTTTTTTTTTTTTTTTTTGAGACAGTCTTATTCTGTCATCCAGGCTGGAGTGGAGTGGCGCCATCTCGGCTTACTGCAACCTTGGCCTCCTAGGTTCAAGTGCTTGAAGAGAGGTTTTTTTTTTTTTTAATGAGGGGTGAAGGAGAAGGATGGAGAGCGCTGAGAGGGAAATGGAAACCTAAAGGGTGGCACTCTCCAAAAGGGGCTATGCAAGAAGAATTATAGTTTGCATGGGATAGGGAGGAGAATGAGTCTTGAGATTTTAAAAGAGAGATTAACATGGATTCAAATTGTGGTCCAGCTACCATCTGTGTGACCCCCTTGAAGCCCGTCTCAGGTTTATTTTCCTTATGGGTACACGGTGGTCATGAGGATCTCATGAGATTACGTGCATGAAGCTCACAGTTTAGAAGGCACATGCATACATCACATTTGCTTAAAATTGATCCCCCTTCCTGCCACAGGAAGGAAAACAACAGTCACAGCAGAGGCCAGGAGGAATCACAGTGTGCATCTGTGCAGTCGTTAGACCTCTCAGAGCTCTTTCCTATAGGTCATCACAATTGCCCAAGTTCTAACAATCTCAAGGGGTAGAGAGTCTCCAGCAGCACCCCTGCTTGCAAAGAGACAGAGTTAAGATCCCAATCAGCTTGGTGGTAAACTAGAGCGGAATTTTTGAGTCTTCTGAGCCTTGAATCTAGTCTGACTCTCAAAGGCTTTTTGATAACCCATGCCACACCTTTAACCCCGGCACGTTTAGTGCAGTTAATTAGTTGTGCAGAGAATAATGTATGCACTTTTGAGAGACACTAATTGTGTGTGGTTAATTGGGAACTTGTCTGGCTGTGTGGTGTCTGTCTGCTGTGCACTGTGAAAGGCAAAGTCTGCCGCCTTTGCAGGAAATAAGCAGTTGACACTGCTGTTTTCCTGCTGTGCCAAGCCAGCCAGAAGGAACTTTGTCAGGTTCTTAAGGGCCTCTGGGCCTAGCTTTGCTGATGAAGACACAGTAACCTGAAGTGCTTTGATGAGGCTGTGTGCAGATTAATTCGGGTTCAAGACTATGTTGGTGTGAACTGAGCTTTGAGTGACAGGTGTGAAAAAGAGTACCAGGTACTTGCAAGGCAAGGGCAAAAGAGTAAAGGGTGTCCCAGTAAGGAAGCAACATCATCACTGACTACCACTCTTTTAGTACAACTAACACACCCTCTATGGAACAATTACTATGTGTTGGGCAACGGGCTGGCTGTTTTTCTTATGTGATCTCTTGAATCATCACAGCAACCCTATAAGAAACCATTTATATTACTCCAAATTACAGATGAGGAAACAAAAGTTCTCTTAGCAAGGTTGAATAACTCGTCTAAGGTACATAATAGAAAATAAGAAGGCATCATTTGAATCTCAGTCTTTCTATCTTCAGAGCATTTGCTTTTTACACCTGTACTACATTGTCTGCCACCAAATCGATCTGATAAATGACCCAGATCACAATATTGTTTGGCAAGAGTGGGGAGATATCTTATGGCATGGGCATTTTGTTGGACAGTTTGTCCTGTGTCCACAAAGAGGGTAGGTCAATTCCACGGCACCAAGACAGCATTGCAAGGGCTCGGGTCACACCATGTCCTTCTTTCTAAATCCCTCTAACCAACTGAAACACTGGAAGAACTCACAAGATTGGTTAGTATCTAGATTACTTTGTCCAGGGTTCTCAAAGGAGTGGGCTGAGCATTGGGATGGGGTCCTGGTAAGGAAGGAGGTTGCACGCAGGATCATCATATTATTATGAGTTAGCAGTTCCTGAGCTCTTACCATGCACCAGGCACTCTGCTAAGTACTGTCATGTCTCACATAATCCTCATCATAACACCATGAAGTGGGAACAGTTATACCCATTTACTGATGCAAAAACTGAGACTTAGTTTGAGTAACCTGCCTGGAGTCTTACGGGAAATGCTGCAGCTGTGATTCAAACCCAAGTCGATTTGAAGCTAAGCCAAGCTTCTCAACCTTGATGCTCTGTTACCACCATTCAAGGTAACCAGTAAATGTGGCTGAATTGATTTGGAGATTAATTATCACCACCACCACCCTTTCCCTAATAATATGAGTGGCCTTGTGAATGTGTGGGCTCTCTGTCACCAGAATGGCTCACTTAGAGCCTGTCTGAGAGATCACACCTTGGGGGAGGTTAGACAAAACCATCCCTGCAGCCTCACCAGATCTATCAGATCTTTTGATTTAGTCAACTTTCAGGGTCGAAACAGGGTAGTTTCAGACCATCTGGAGAGGCATATGGGCAATTCTCAGAAAATCTTTGGTAGCTCTCTGTACTCTAAGAAGCACTTCTTAAGCAAACCGCTAAGCTGTCCCCACCACCTTACAGTCTTTCTGAGACCAAATCGAAATGAGCTGGGAGCCAGGCCGATGCACTCCTCCCCAGTCCCCGTCTTCACCATTTACTTCTGAGCACTCTTTGCTCACCTTTCTGTAAAGAAGTCTCTCTTCCCAGTTGACCTCACCTCAGGTCAATCTTTCCCTTAATACTAAATTGAAAACATGGACATTCAATCAAAGTGAAGGCCTCCTTTACCCCAGCAGGTCCTACAAGCATTTAATAAGTTGTGTGGACACATAAATAGATCATGAAGCAGTTGATAAGAATAGCATTTCTTGCCAAGACAGCCCTTATGCAGGAGGACTAGCACACATACAAAAAAAAGAGCATGAGAGAGAACCTCAGAAACATTGACGGTACATGAAATAAGGTTTGCTCTTGGAGAAAAGAGAACAGAGAAGTTTTGAGATGAGAACATGCTGGATACCAACAGAAAAACAGTGAGTTCTGAAAGTGGGGAGGGAGATTGCAGGGGTAGAAGTTGTGACAGAGTTCCATCAGGCGAGGGGATGAATGCCTATAATCCCATCACTTTGGGAGGCTGAGGGGAGGATGCCTAGAGCCCAGGAGTTTGAGACCGGCCTGAGCAACACGCAAGACCCAGTCTCTACAATAAAAAATTTTAAAATTAGCCGTAATCACTTCCTGACTTCCCAGCTCCTTGAAAGGCTAAGGTAGGAGGATCCCTCGAAGCCCAGGAGTTCACTGCAGTGAGCTATGATCAGTCCGCTTCACTCTAGCCTGTGTGACAGAGTGAGACCCTATCTCAAAACAAAAACAACAACAAAAACAGCAACAAAATCTCTATGTCATGGCAGCCTTGGAAATAATTACAGTCCATAGGAAAATCAATCGACAAGCTTTTACTGAGCCCTGGGGCACAATGGCAATGTGAAACCAAAAGACCAGGTCCCTTTGCAAGAAGAGTGCAGGGTACTGGGGAGATAAAAATAGCACACTTGAAACAATGAGAGAGCAATTAATGCCAAACTGTCTGCTTCTGACTCAAGTACAATGGGACTCTGGAGCATGGAGGAAGCCTGGTGAGCTGAAATAGTCGGCCAGGTAGGGGTAGGAAAAACTCCCAGGCACCTCAAGGTCTTGGGCATCACATGCTTTGAGGAAAAGAGTCTGTTCCTATGGGATGCTCTGCTTGTGCAGTACACAGAACTCAAACTTAACCACAATCTTACCCTTCCAGAAGTTTCCAATTAAAAAACAGAACATAGCACTTGACCTATGGCAACTTTGCTAAATAAATGGATGAAAGAACAAGTGATTGGAGTCCTAGGACTTCTTAGGGGTAACCAAAGAAGCAAGGGAGTGGGACTGGCATGGTTGAAGAAATATTCCTTGGTCTGCTGGATCCTTTCTGAGGGCAGGGACTTTGTCTTTTTTCCATATTTATCAAGCCCCCATCACACAAAAAAATATTGTTGTGGTCCTGAAAATGAGACGTCTGGAGATGCAACAGATACAGTCTATGAGCTTCCAAATGGCTCATAAAAGAGCTCCCTTTAAAACTTAGAGCTTAATTCTTTACACCATGCCTTAGATGACTGGATATCATTCCCCTAATCACATATCTACTAAGGTCAATCATAAATTCTGTAAATAGTTTGCACCTGCTATGTGCTAGATAATGTGATAGGTAGTCAAGATAAGCATTGAAAAAGTTTTCTTCTGAAAAGAGCTTATTGTCGGCTGAACGTGGTGGCTCACGCCTGTAATCCCAGCTCTTTGAGAGGCTGAGGTGGGTGGATCACCTAAGGTCAGGAGTTTGAGACCAGCCTAGCCAACATGGTGAAACCCTGTCTCTACTAAAAATACAAAAATTAGCCAGGCGTAGTGGCTGGCACCTGTAATCCCAGGTACTCAGGAGGCTGAGGCAGGAGAATCGCTTGAATCCAGGAGGTGGAGGTTGTAGTGAGCTTAGATCCCGCCATTGCACTCCAGCCTGGGCAACAAGAGCAAAACTCCCCCTCAAAAATAAATAAATAAAATAAAAAGATGTTATTGTCAAGCGGGTAGAGAAACAGTTGTATATTTAGTACAGTACATACTCTCATGGCATGTCACGCTAAGTATGGGGAGAGCTTAAGAAAAAGATCACTTAAGCTGTCCAGGGGAGTGAAGGCCAACCGCACAGAGGAAAAAGCATTTGAGTGGGTTCTGGAGTGGGTCTGTCAGAGGCAAAGTGTGGTAAGGGGGAATAACATGCAGGCGGGTGGACTGGAGTGTGCAAAATCTGGATGCATGAGAGGGCAGAGTAACACATTCTGAGAGCTGGGAATGACTGAGTACTGCCAGGGCATGACGTTCTGTGGGGGAGTAGTAGAAGATGACATTAGACGGGGCAGCCGTTATCTGTCCAACATCAGATTGTCTGTCCCCAGTCTTCTGTCCCCAGTTCTCACAGACGCTGGATGCTATGCCAATGGGACAGATTGCGTCCTGTTGAAGATTGAGGGGTCATTGAGGAAAGCTGAGTGTGGAATAATGGGATCAGATTTGTGGATAAAAAGGAAACTTCTATCAGCTGCATGGAGAAGGTGGGAGTAGGGTAGGGGTAGGTTGGGGAAGGATAACTGAGGCAGGAGACCGAGAGGCCAAACAAGATGCCTCTGCAGCACTTCACACAAGAGACGACGAGAGCTTTGTTTCAGGCACGGGCAGTGGAGAGAGAAGGATGGGGAGAGACAAGAAAGCTATTTACTTTGATTTCAAGGTCAACAGGCCTTGGTTGCCAATTGGATGTGGAGTGAGGGAGGGAGAGACCAGGATGACTGTGAAGGTGGCAGTGACCAGGGTCTCAGGCACCACCAAGCAGTCTTCTTGTCTTCATTCCAGCTAGGCTGCAGCTTCCCTAATGCATTCTCTTTCTCCTGGAGGGCCTCTGGAACATGACAGCAGAGCAGATAAGCTCTGCTGCAGCCTCCAGTTCTTCCTGGAATTCTGCATCCTCTTCCTGATTTGAACGGAAATTCGCTCTTACACAAGGGCACTGCTTTGCCTGCTTTGTCTCCTCTGAGGAATGCTCATTCTCACATCCCCAGTGCTGGCCAGAAAAGTAGCCTCAACAAACAACTTTAAAGTTTCCCAGTTCTGCTTCCAAGCCATACTGTTCCAGTCCTAATGTAAACACTGCTCCTTTGAAACCCACACCTTCCTGCCATATTCTTTCTTATAAGTATCATTTTCCTCACTCGTGGAAGACTTCAGGGCCTGGCTCCAGGTCCTCCCCTTCACCCCAAGACCTGCCATCATCCTGAATTCTGTGTCTATGAGAATGACGTGCCCAATAGTCAAGCTTCAGAGTGACATTCTACTTCAGCCACTCACACCTATGGCCACACTCTGTTTTGTCCTCATCTAAAATGGTTGCATCTCCAAAACCTTTGACTCAATATGCACACTCTGACCACGATGTCTTATCCTTCCGTGTCTCTAACCCCTTTGCGTTTACTGTGCCTACTCTCTAGTTTTAATAGGATCTCTAGCCATGTTGCCTCTCCATCTATAGTCATCTCTCAGTCCACTTCTTCCTCAATTTTCTTCTCCAATTAGTCTAGAAAACAAAATATATTACTTCAACATTATATTAAAAATTATTTGTAGAGATGAGGTCTCACTATGTTGCCCAGGCTGCTTGAACTCCTGGGCTCAAGTAAACCTACCACCTCAGCCTCTCAAAGTGCTGAGATTACAGGCATGAGCCACTGTGCTGGCCATCATTATTGTTTGATTATCCTTGTTGCTCATTCACTCTCATCTTTTGCTTTTCTTCAACTAAAGCCCAATCCCTGACCAATCCAGCCATCTCCTATTTTCCTTTGTTCCTGGCTCAGGCCAAAAACCTGACATTCCCTCTTGACTCAAGTTTCCCTCTTGACCCCAGACAGCTATCATGACCTACTAAATCTCATTCTCTTCTCAGATACCACAGGTTCCCTCCTCTCTATCCCCACTACCCCTCTCTTAGTCCAGGGTCTCAATAGTTTTCATCTATATTAATTCTACTCAGATCTAACTGACTAGTTTTGGAACTGAAATTCAAGATTGTTTTCTAAACTATACTCTCAACATATCTCAGTTTCATATCATATGATCTTCTGATCTTATTGCAGTAGCCGGAATGATCTTAAATATACAAATGTCAGGCTGGGCATGGTGGCTCAAGCCTGTAATCCCAGCACTTTGGGAGGCTGAAGTGGGTAGGTCACCTGAGGTCAGGAGTTCGAGACCAGTCTGGCCAACGAGCTGAAACCTGTCTCTACTGAAAATACAAAATTGGCCAGGTGTGATAGCACAGGCCTGTAATCCCAACTACTTGGGAGGCTGAGGCAGGAGAATCACTTGAGCCCAGGAGTTTGAGACTAGCCTTGGCAACATAGACAGACCTCTGTTTCTACAAAAAATTAAAAAATTAGCCACATATGGTGGCACATATCTGTGGTCCCAGCTACTCAGGAAGCTGAGGTGGGGAGGATTGCTTGAGCCCAGGAGTTCGAGGCTGCAGTGAGCAGTGATCATGCCACTGCACTCCATCCTGGTGACGGAGCAAGATCCTGTCTCAAAAAAAAAAAAAAAAATATATATATATATATATATATATGTATGTATGTATATATATGCCACTTGTGGATTCCACTGTGTGTCATATTCTTTTCCTTGGCTGCAGATACTACGTCCTCTGCCTGAAACATTTACCTCTTGATTATCTAGCTATTCGTTCTTCAAAACACAGCAGATGTCCAGCCCAGAACATGGCCATCTTCGTATATGCTCAGTACTTAGTATCTTTACAAAAAGGTCCTTGATATTTATTCTATCACCTGTGTGTTGTTGCTCCTATGTGATCCTTGAGAATCTCTACTGTTATGTCTTTTCCATTTTGTAAATGTTTTCTGTTTACCTTTCCATCTTCTATACTAGATTGTGACCTTGAGAGTGGCAACATTACCTCTTTCACCTTGGCATGCCAGCACCCAACATAAGGCATGGTACACAGCAAGCATTCAACGTGCACTTGTAAATGAATGAATGAATAAATGGGCAGAGATCTCAGCCTCATCTCCTGTGCCAGACCATCTTGTTCTCCCTGCCTTTCCTGAGGAGATCCTGGACTGTTGCTCTCTTTTGAGGCCTTCTCAAGTATTAGCTACAACCACTTCTGTCTGCCCTGGAAATGCTGGTGTCTCAGCCAACAAGTTTTTTTCTAAAGTACTTGTTATACTAACAGAGCCATTTTGCCTTTCAGTGCAGTGGGAATGAAGGTTGATGGGTCCTGCTCTTCCCCTGGCAGGCTTCCTCATCAGGGACCTGGGAGGAAGGTCAGGAAAGATGGGCATGTACTGTGAGCTCTTTGAAGGACCATACCTTGTGGCTTCCTTGAAATGCCCCTTTTAATGCCTACTAAAAAGGCCCTGCAGATTCCTAAGGCAGGCTTGCTGCAACATGAGTTGGAAGAATGTCACTTTTATGCCTTCATTCTCTCCCTGCTGTATCCTCTACACAGTTGTCAGATGTAATACCTTGAAATATTGATGTGATGAGGCTGTTCACTTACTGGGAAGCCTTTAGTAGCTCCCCACTGCCTACAAAACAGAGTCTAAAACCCCTAGCCTGTCATGCAAGACATCTTGCCTTTAGGTGGCATCCTACTTTTCCAGCTCCTCTGCACTTTGCACCCTGGCCCATGTCTGCCTGGGTGGTTTAAGTGTTTTCTTGAACAAGCTAATTGCCTCCTTACCTCCATACCTTGGCTTCCTTTGCCTCAGCCAACGTTCAACATGAATGCCCTTCCCAGACCTTTCCACCAGATAACCCTAGGGAGCTGCACCTGTCTCTCCCCTTCTGTAAAAGGCCCCAGGCTTTCTTTACTCCTTCCCTGATTCTAACAGAAAGAAACACTCTTCCTTTGTGCTCTGCCAGATTTTTGTTCTTGCTATACAAAGAACCTTTATCATTCAACATTATACTTAGCCGCTCACATGTCTGTCTCCGTGGGCTGGATTAATTCCCCAGTGAGGACCGCCATTGTGCAGCTGTAATATTGGTGGTGGTGGTGGTGGTGCAGGGTTATATATTGAACCTGTGAAGCTTGTAATTTCTGTAATAATAAGATAGATGTTGCAGAGGTTTTACTGCTTTAGGTTATAGAGAAAAGACCATTGGTATTGGAGTCAGACAGACACCAGCCCATCCTTTACTATTTGGCTTGGTCTCTCGGACTGTTTCCTTATCTGTGAAGTGGGAATCATAACAACCTCAGAGGGTTGCAGTGGGGATTAAATGCAATAACAAATGTAAACTCTTCAGTCTGGAATCTGGCATATGGTAAGTCATGCAAAAAAAAAAAAAAAAAAGAGTTAGTTTTGGCCCCCTTTCCAGCTTGTAGCTCTTCAATGTCTATACTTGAAAAGCTGTTTAATAATATTATTTCATCCAGGTGCTACTCACCCAACCCTTGTCTTCTGATTTTCAGATTCTTAGTATGATTTTGATCACTGCCCTCCTCGAGACACCCTTCAGCCTCTGCACCTCCTTTTCAAAGCATTGTGTTCCGTTATAGGTAGAGGCATTTAAAATAGTAGTAGTAGCCTGGGCACAGTGGCTCACGCCTGTGATCCCAGCACTTTGGGAGGCCGAGGTGGGTGGGTCATATGATGTTAGGAGTTCTAGACCAGTCTGGCCAACGTGGTGAAACCCAGCCTCTACTAAAAATACAAAAATGAGCTGGGCACGGTGGTGCATGCCTGTAATCCCAGTTACTAGGGAGGCTGAGGCAGGAGAATTGCTTGAACCCAAGAGGCAGAAGTTGCAGTGAGCAGAGATCATGCAACTACACTCCAGTCTGAGTGACAGAGTGATGATCCATCTAAAAAAAAGTAGTTGTAGTAATAATAATAATGATACATGATAACAAGTAACACTTACTAAGAGCCAGGCTCAGTGCTAAGCTCTTGATATGCAGTAGACTTGCTACCTCTGTGACTAAGACATTATCTCCATTTCACAAATGGGGAAGTTGAAACTTGGACTGTTAAAGTAACTTGCAGATAGTGGGATAGCTAGAAAGCAGTAGAGCCCATTGCACAGGTAGAACCCATGACCGTCCAGTCTAAAATCCCTGCCCTTAGCGGCATCATTCTAACACTGCATGGGGTCTTCCCATGGCCATTTGGCTTGCCCTAGAGAGGTCAGAGGCAGCACTGAGGGCCCCTCATGGGCTGTGAGTTGGGCCGTCTGTGATGACCCCTCAGTGCATGTGTTTGGGCACTGTGACATCACAGAACGAGGGGCAACCCTACAGAATGCGCCCTGAGAGGCAGGGAGAGTCAGGCCTCCTTCTCCCTCCTGTTTAAAACACAATCACCTGTATTCATGCACACTCTTACGTTAGGGCCCCAATGCTAGCAGCAGATGTGTGGTCAGGTGATTGGCCTCAGAAACAAAGCAATCTGAATGAGGACAGGACTTCCCAAGAGCAAGTGACGGTGTCTTTCAGGGACAATCTGTGCCATGCTGTAGCTTTCCAGCGAGGCTTCCTTTGACTCTGGCCAACAATGAAGAACATTCAGTACCCAGAACCCCTGCCAAATTTCACACTTGGGGTTTGGCCCAGTTTCACTGACGTCCTTCTCCAGGGGCCCCACGGACAGTCTTGTTTCTTGCTGCTGTCCCCAGCACCTTGCTGCAGCAGACCGTTTGGTTTCTGCTGTCTCTTCTCCATGATCTCTGGCTTGCTCGGAGTTTCTGCCGTTCCCCTCCCTCCTCCCCACCCTCTTTTCAGCCCCTCAGGCCCTCCAAGCCTTTCCTGTCCCAGGAACTCTGTGCCTGGGGTTCGCTCTGTGTGGAGTTTTCTTCCCCAGACCTTGTGTGGGTTCTTTCGGGTTTTAACTGTGATGTTCCTCCTCCAAGAGGCTTCCTCTGGCCACACCATCTGGGCAGCCCCTCACCCTATCCATGACCACATTACCCTATTTTATTTTCTCAGGTAGTTCCAGTTTCTAAAATTATCTTCATTTCTTCACTTACATGTTTATTGTGCCTCTTGCCCCAGTAGAATGTTAGATCCTAAGGGTATGGCTCTTTCCTGTCTGGTGCTGTATTACTAGTTCCTACAACAGTGGCAGGCATGTGGGGGGGCTCTCTGTCCATACTTGCTAACTAACCAAATGGCTGATGGAATAACTGACAGGCCAGAGATCCAGATGTGTGGACAAAGGAAGACAGTGATAATGAGAGCTAGCATTTTTTGAGGTAAGGCTTTATAAGCATCATGCTGAGGGTTTTACAAGCACTATCTCACTTAATCAGCCCAACAACCTTATTATTATTCTCATTTAGCAAATGAAAAAACTGGGGATTGACATTTTTTTTTTCTTTAATTTGCTCCCAAAATATGGCTGCCTTAATATCCTGCATGGTGAGGCTGACCCATTCTCAGGACTCTGCCATCAAAATCAAATGTGTTTAACTACTTCATTCAAAGAATCAGAAAGTGCATGAAAATACCTAGTGGCAGAAGATGAAAGAAATACCAGGATACGACATAAGGAGTACCGGGGGAAATGGAAGAAACTGACACCCTTATGCATAGCTGGGAAATGTAAAATGACTCAGATTCCTTGGTAAGCAGTTTGGCAATTCCTCAAAAAGTTTAACATACAGTACGACGCAGCAATTCCACTCCTAGGTATATAGCCAAGATAGCTGAAACACTTGTACACAAATGTGCATAGCAACATTGTTCATAACAGCCTCAAACTAGAGACAACCCAAATGTCCATCAGGTGATGAATGCATAAACAAAGTGTGGTCTATCCCCACAATGGAATATTATTCGGCCATAAAAAGAAACAAAATACTGATTCAAGCTACAATATGCACCACCCTTAAAAACATTATGGTCAGGCCAGACCTGGTGACTCATGCCTGTAATCCCACCTCTTTGGGAAGCCGAGGTGGGCAGATCACGAGGTCAGGAGATCAAGACCACCCTGACCAACATGGTGAAACCCCATCTCTACTAAAATGCAAAAAATTATCTGGGTGTGGTGGTGTGGGCCGATAGTCCCAGTTAACTCGGGAGGCTGAGGCAGGGAAATCACTTGAACCCTGAAGATGGAGGTTGCAGTGAGCCAAGATCACACCACTGCACTCCAGCCTGGGTGACACAGTGAGACTCTGTGTCAAAAAAACAAACAAAAACAAAATAACAACAAAAAATTATGCTCAGTGAAAGAAGCCAGAAAAACAGGACAATCATTGTATGATTCTATCTGTATGAAATGTCTAGAAGAGGCACACATCTATAATGACAGAAAGTAGGTTGATGATTGTCAGGGGCTGAAGGAGGAGAAATGGAAAATGACTACTCCTGGATATGGGGTTTCCTTTTGGGATGACAGAAACGCTCTGGAATTAGATAATGGTATTGGTTACACAGCCTCAAAAATATGCTAAAAGCCACTGACCTATATACTTCACAATGGATAAAATGATGAATTTTATTTATGTGAATCATATCTGAAAGAAAGAAAGAAGAAGAAGGGAGGGAGGGAGGGAGGGAGGAAGGGAAGATCAGATCATCTGCTTGCTGATAGAGCAGTCTAGGGAGTGCACATGTTGCAAGTGGTCAAGTAAGAAGTAAACTGAGAGGCTGTCGGGGGCAGAGGCCCAGCTCTGGGGGGAGAGCTGTCCTAAGGGGCAATGCTTCTCTTTTAAATTGGGGAAAGGGACTTTGGAAAGTGCAAGGCAGGGCCCAACTCACATACCAAGACTGGGCATTAGATAGGCTTCCTAAACTAGAACTTAGAAGGAGTCTCAAAGCAGAAGCTTAGTCTTATCAACAGAGTGAATGGGGTGATCTGGGTAAGGAAGGTGAGGCCTGGAGCTGCATTCACAGGACAGAGGAGCCACAACAGGGAAAAGTGGGTGCAGGCACAAGGGAGCTCAGGGCCTGCAGGTGCTCACTGAGAGCTTTACACTAGAAGGCTGAGCATTCTAGGACTTGGCCTCCGTGGCTGGGTACAGCTGAGCCTGCTCCAGCACACCCTTACTCAGTTGGTCTAGCAAAGAGCCTTTTGGAGCTGAGCATACAGGAAATGAAACCAATGCCTCAGCTGGAGCTAGGGGTTAAGGATATAGGGAGGGTAGCAGGCTGGGACCCCAGTGTTTCCCAGTGTAAAGCTTTGTGATCTATTACAATGCAAATCCCACTGAAAAGTTAAATAATAGGCCCCAAATCACAGTGCTAGAAAATGAAACAGCAGCCAGGCACGATGGTCTATGCTTATAATCCCAGTCCTTTGGAGGCTGAGGGGGTGAATCACTTGAGCCCAGGAATTCAAGACCAGCCTGGGCAACATGATGAAACCCTATCTCAAACACACACACACACACACACACACACACACACAGAGAGAGAGAGAGATTAGCTAGATACGGTGGTGCACATCTGTATTCCCAGCTGCTCAGGGGAGGCTGAGGTAGGAGGATTGCCTGAGCCTGAGAGGCAGAGGTTGCAGTGAGCTGAGACTGTGCCACTGTACTCCAGCCTGCGTGACAGAGCAAGAGCTTGTCTCAGAAAAAAAGAAGAAGAAAATGGAAAAGCCCTTTTTAACTCTATGAATGAGAGACAGTCTAATAGGATGGCTAAGAGCACAGGCTGTGAAACAAGACCCCCTGAGTTCAAATCCTACCGCTGTGTTATCTTGAACATTTTAGTTAGTTCCTCTGTGCCGCAGCTCTCTCCTCTAAAATGTCAATGGCAATGACTTCGCCTATCTCATAGGTGGTGGTGAGGATTAAATGACACAATACAGCTGAAGCTTTTAGAATAATCCTCAGAACCCTGGAAGAACTAACCATTACCAGTAGTAGGGTCTACCACAGTCAGAGAGACCAGGCATCCCCATACAAAGGCAGCCGATGTCACAGTTTTGTGTAGTACTATCTCTGCTTTCTGGTTTTCCACATCATATCCTGGGAAGACTTGTCCTTGTGTATGTATCTCTTCAGGGGTCAAATTAAATTGATAAAGTCTCGGAGAGTGCCAGACATCTGGCTGCTCAGTAAATACAGAAATAGGGCACCAATCGTCACTGAGCCCTAAATATGAGCCAGCCCTTCCCTAGCTAATCCTCCCCTGTTGGCGGCTGGAATAATTTCTCTCATAAACTGATTATGCTGGTAAATCAAGTTCTTCTTGGGCAGTGAAGAAAAAACCTTAGACATATTAAGTTCTCAGGAGTAATATCACTGGTCAGCCAAGCACAATTGCTGTGTAGTTAAACACATTAAAATTATCTACTGTCCAGGGACAGTACTCGATATTCACAGAGCCTTTTTTAAAAGGCTTCAGAGGGCTTTCTGCCCATTAACTCATTAGCCTTCACCTTGTTTCTTGGAAAAAGGCCCTTGTGACTGTCCCTCTTGGCTACCCACGAAATCTTCTTATCTATCCTTCAGAACCCATCTCAAGTTACCAACAAGCCTCTTCCCTCCTTTCTAAATTGAAATTAACTACTTCTCTATACTCTGTATTCTGCATCATATTTTTTCCTCAAGTTCAGCAAATTACCTTGTGTAGCTGTAGCTCTATGCCTTTCTGACATCACAGAGACAATGCTTTAATGTCATGAAGTGTGCTATTTACCTCTATGTCGTTTTCTCCCTGCCACTCACACACACTCAACATGCGCTCACTGTGTTGGTTGTGGGTTTATTTGTATTCTGAATAAGTTCCCCCTTGAAATTCTGATATATCCCTCTATAGCAGGCATCTCTTTCAGTTGAGAAGCATTCTTCTCACACATAAATAAAAGAAACTCCACATTAGGCAACTTTGGCGATTTGACCAAGCCCATAAAGCCAAGAGAAAACTTGAAGATCTGCCTGATGAATTTCAGTTATTATGTCAACTGAATACTGGTGCTGTGTGAATATGTTGCTATGTGGTTTTCTAAAATGTGGGGTTGGGATCTTACTGTTTTCCTTCTCTTCCTTTGTTTTTTCCCTTCTTTCTTTACTTCTTACTGAGCAACTAATATGTGCTGGGCATCTTGCTAGGGATTGGCGATTTAATGATTGGTAAAAGCTAATAAGGCATCTTATGGAGTGTACAGTTTGTTCAGTGCAGGGGATTGTCATAAATCCAATAGTCAGTCCACATATAAGGAATGTGTGCTGGCCAGCTGAGGGAAGGGTCCTAAAGGAAAGGAACACTGATCCATGAGCGCTTATTGCAGAGAGGACTGACCTAGCCTAGGAAGGGTGTGGGGAGAGGTCAAGAAGGCTTTTACTGAAGAAATGGTAGTTGTTAAAATAAAAACTTAGACAAATTAAATTTAACAGGTTTTAACTGAGCAAAGAACAGTTAGTGAATCGGGCAGGTCTCAGAACCAGAAGAGGTTTAGAGAGTGCCACTCAGCAGCATGGGAAGGCAGCCTTTATGGACAGGGCAGCTCCATTGGGTACACCTTGGTGTTTGCCTCATTTGAATGTGATCAGATCAGTTGGCCACCTGTGATTGACTGAAGCTCAGTTGCTGTGATTGGCTGAAACTCAGCTATCTGTTAGAAAATTATACTCCTAAGTTAGGCTTTTAGTTAGTTTATGTACTGTTAGGTTGCAGTTGATGATGTAAGGATTCAAAGTAAGATGGCATCCTGGGGCCACATTTCATTTAATTTGAAGATATTGGCTGGGCACAGTGGCTCACATGCGTAATCCCAGCACCTTGGGAGGTCAAGGCTGGTGGATCACCCAAAGTCAGGAGTTCGAGACCAGCCTGGCCAAGATGGTGGAACTTCGTTTCTACTAAAAATACAAAAAAATTAGCTGGGTGTGGTGGCACACACCTGTAATCCCAGCTACTTGAGAGGTTGAGGAATAAGAATCCCTTGAACCTGGGTGGTGGAGGTTGCAGTGAGCCGAGATCACACCACTGCACTCCAGCCTGGGCAACAGAGTGAGACCCTGTCTTGATAAACAAACAAACACAAAATAGTATTGAGAATTGAAGGAGAAATGAGAATTAAACAGGTAGAGAAGGTGAAGGTTGGGAGGGGCCAGCACACACCAAGATTTGTGATGGGAACGCTTGTGCATTCCAGAAACCAAGGATCTACAGCATCTGGCTGGAGCCCAGAGAAGATGCAGGCGGTGGTTTCCACTGAGGCTTGAATGTTTATGCAGAAGCCAGACCATCCAAGGTCCAAGTAGGCCAACATAAAAGGTTTTGTCTTTATCCTTCCACGGTGAGAAATCACTCAAGGTTTTGAGCCAAGGCATAATATAATCATACTAATAGGCTGGCTGGTCTGTAGGGAATGGACTAGAATAGGGGAGCATGTAAGAGAGAAAGAAGGAGACCAGTTAGCAGGCTGCTGCGTGGAGTCTGGTGCCAGATGATGGTGGCTTTAATAAGGGTGGTGGCAATGAAGATGAAGAAGGTTGAAGCCACCTCATACATAAAAAATCAATAGGACTTGGTGAGGACATTCAAGTAATTCTCCTGCATCAATCTCCTGAGTAGCTGGGACCACAGGTGTGTGCCACCATACCTGGCTAATTTTTGTATTTTTAGTAGAGATGGGGTTTCATCATGTTGGCCAGGGTAGTCCCGAACTCCTGACCTCAGGTGATCTGACTAAAGCTTGGGGTTTGTCTCAAAACTTTTTCTGCTTGTGCCTAACTCCTATGTCCACTATGGGGCTGTGGAATACCGGCTGGGCATATGAGGTCTCTGAACTAGTTACCGTAGATGATACAAAGAAGCATGTCCCTGCCTTCAAGGTGTTTCTGCTCAGAGGACACACTCAAAATCCACATACACTAGGTGAAACAAGCTCTCACATGCTGAACATAGATAACATGTAGGGGTGAACTCAATGGGTGAGTACAGAGCCTTTAGACTTTCCAAAGTAAGAAACTGAGTTGAACCTTCATGATACTTCTAGACTGCTAAGTACCATCATTTAAAATGTTTGCTTTTTTGCTGGGAGATGAGAAGCCCTTGTATTAGTTAAAAGTAAATATTAATGCATTCATTCATTCATTCATTCATTCAGAGATACTCATTCACTTACACGTCTAATTTTTGTTGAGCACATATGATGTGCAGGGGATTTGAGCTAGACAGCATAAGCGATGGAAGAAGACATCAGGATCCAGGGTTAAAACATGTGGAGTCTGAAGATTTGTGTCTGAGACTCAGTGTGTGGATTAGGTTTCTTTCTTTTTTAAAGTGTGATAAAATATGTATAACATTCATATATAATATACATAACAAAATTTGCAAAAAGCCTTTTAAAAGGGTACAATTTTGTGGCATTAGGTACATCCACATAGTTGTGCAACCATCACCACTAACCAGTTCCAGAAGCTTTTCATCTTCCCCAACTGAAACTCTGTACCCATTAAACACTAACTCACCATTTCTTCCTCCCTCTCGCTCCTGGAAAACACCATTCCACTTTTTGGTTCTGTGAAATTGACTACTGTAGGTACCTTGTCTAAGAGAAATCACACAATGTTTGTTCTTTTGTGATTGACTTATTTCACTTAAGATAATGTCCTTAAGGTTCATCTGTGTTGTAGCATGTGTCAGAATTTTCTCCCTTTTCTTTCTTTCATTTTTCTTTTGTTTTTTTTGAGACAGAGTCTCACTCTGTTGCCCAGGCTAGAGTGCAGTGGCGTGATCTCTGCTCACTGTAACCTCTACCTCTCAGGTTCAAGTGATTCTCCTGCCTCAGCCTCCTGAGTAGCTGGGATTACAGGTGTGTGCCACCATGCCCACCTAATTTTTGTATTTTTAGTAGAGACAGGGTTTCACCATGCTGGCCAGGGTGGTCTTGAACTCCTGACCTCAGGTGATCCGCCTGCCTTGGCCTCCCAAAGTGCTGAGATTACAGGCATGAGCCACTGCGCCTGGCCAGAATTTCCTCCCTTTTTAAGGTTCAGTAATATTCTTTTGTTTGCTTTGCAAAATGATCAAAAAATTTAAAAAAATATTCTTTTGTGTGTATGTACATTTTATTTATCCATTCATCCCTTGATGAGCTAATGAGTTGCTTTTACCTTTCGGCCATTGTAAAGAATGCTGCTATAAGCGTGGATGAACAAACATCTCTTTGAGTCCCTGCTTTAATTTCTTTGTGATCTATACCCAGAAGTGGAATTGCTGGGCCATATGGCAATTCTATGTTTAATTTTCTGAGGGATCTCCACATCTTTTTCCATAGCATTTTACATCCCTACCTGCAATGCACAGGGTTCCAATTTCTCTACATCCTCACCAACACTAGTTATTTTATGTTTGTTTTGTTTTACTTTTTATAAGAGCCCGTCCTAATGGGTGTGAAGTGGTACTTCATTGTGGTTCTGATTTACATTTCCTGAAGACTAGCTTTGAGTGGGGCGGCTGCAAACTCATGTACAGGTTAGTTGGTTTTTCATCTATTGGCGCATTTTCTAATCTTTGGCTATTGTACTGGGTGCTATGAAGGATGCAAAATGAATACAAAGATTTAACCTCAGGAAAATAATCTATCAGAGAAACCAGATGGATATAAAAATCACTGTGGTAGATTGTTTTCAAAGATAGTCACAAAATTCTGCATGTCCTTTGAAATTGACATTTTTTTTTGTTTGTTTTGAGACATGGTTTTGTTCTGTTGCCCAGACTGGAGTGCAGTGGTGTAATTACTGCTCACTGCAGCCTTGATCTCTGGGGCCCAAGCCATCCTCCCACCCCACCCTCCTGAGTTGCTGGTAGGTCAGGTGTGCACCACCATGACCAGCTAATTTTTTTTTTACATTTTTTTTTTTTTTGTAGAAACAGGGTCTCACTATGTTGTCCAGGTTGGTCTCAAACCTCCTAGTTGCAAGTGATTCGCCTGCCTCAGCCTCCCAAAGTGTTGGGGTTACAGATGTGGGCCATTGTGCCCCATGTGGATAGTGATTTTCACATCCCATCAAAAGATGGAGGTTTTTCCCTTTTCCTGGACTCTAGACCGGTCCTGTGACTTGCTTTGATCAATAGATTATGACAGAAGTGATGCCGTGCGACTTCTAGGTCTAAACTGTAAGAGTTCTTGAGCTTCTGTTATTTTCTCTCAAAGAAATCAGCCACTATCTCAGCCAGTCCAACCATGCTGCTGGAGAGAGATTCAGGTCGTCCCAATGATTCCAGCCTCCCCAGCTGAGGTATGAGATGTTAACAAAACTACTTTAGATCCTCTAATACCAGTCAAGCTGACCCAGCCAACACTATAGGCAGTCCCTGTTGGGACTTACCCAAATTGCAGAGTCATGAGCCAAAAAGAAAAAAAAATTGCTCTTGTTTTAAGCCACTAAGTTTTGTGGTGTCTATTATTACTATGCTTTATATGTAAGCATATTATGTACAGAAGCCAGGAATCAGTGAGCTCAGAGGAAAGCAGGATTCTAATGTGGGTGGAGGGAGAGTGGTGGCAGGGGTGGGGTGGGGCGGGCAGATGTGGGAATCAGGGAAGATGTGAAGTTCCAGAGTATTCTTAAAGACTTAAACATAAGCCCTAACACCATAAAAATCCTAGAAGAAAACCTAGGCAAAACCATTCAGGACATAGGCATAGGCAAGG
>CAUYQU010089675.1:0-15397 GCA_963574635.1 Cheracebus regulus
TTTTCTAAGCCTTCAAGATTTCTACTCTTTGAATTTCCACAGTATTTAACACCTACTTTTGGTTTTTAATTACTCTTTTTTTTTTTTTTTTTTTTTTTGGAGATGGAGTTTTGCTCTTGATGCCCAGGCTGGAATGCAGTGGTGCAATCTCAGCTAACTGCAACCTCCACCTCCCAGGTTGAAGCGATTCTCCTGCCTCTGCCTCCCCAGTAAGCTGGGATTACAGGCCATGTGCCACCATGCCTAGCTAATTTTGTATTTTCAGTAGAGATGGGGTTTCACCATGCTGGTCAGGATGGTCTTAAACTCCTGACCTCCAGCAGTCCACCTACCTTGCCTCCCAAAGTGCTGGGATTACAGGCATGAGCCACCATGCCCAGCCAATTATTATTCTTTATTCATATCCTCAGTCAGTTTTGAGACTTCTGGGCCTGCTCATAGTTCCTATAAGCTAAGTGTTTGTATGTGTTTAAAATTCTGTCTTTCTGGAACAGTACAAATGTGTTATAAAGTAAATTGGGCAAGAGGGAACAGTACCTGTTGGGCCCTGCTTCCTATTTTTATATTCTTCTGGAAGCAGCAACATTAACTCACAGCATAGCCCCATCTGAGAGGCAGAGGTTGAAGCAGCTTCCACCCACTGGGAGGAGTTCGGATGGCAGAAGCTGCTGTGTTGTTAAGAAAACCTTCAATGGGAAGGTTGGTCTGGAGAGACCTTTGACAGAATATATTTGTTTTGCTGGATTGAGAGAATTGAATGTTTATACAGCTTTTGGTTAAAATTCCATTTTTGTTGCAGAGAGATTATTGTCTGAAGAAACACTCAAACACTTGAGTGAGAAGAGGTAGATGCCGACAGGGAGAGGAGTGGGTTTTAGTTTCTTATGCTTGTTCAGCACTTGGTCTGTGGGCTGAATTTTAAGTCCTGATGTCCTTTTTAACTTGGAAGAAAAAGTCTCACAACCTGTCTAGGGGCACGTTAGTTGGTGTTCTGGTTTGGCTGAGAATTCCGTGGATGTATTCTCATATTCCATGATGGAATATTATTATTATTTTTGAGACAGGATCTCTTTCGTCTAGGCTGAAGTGCAGTGGCACAATCATGGCTCACTGTAGCCTTGAACTCCTGTGCTCAAGTGACTCTCCCACCTCATCCTCTTGAGTAGCTAGGACTACAGGCATGTGTCACCACCCACAGCTCACTGAATATTTTTTTTTTTTTTAAGAGACAAGATCTCACTATGTTGCCCAGGCTGGTCTCGAGCCATCTTTCCACCTTAGCCTCCCAAAATGTTGGGATTACAGATATGAGCTGCTGTACCTGGCTTTTTCTATTTTCATCAGTTTAGAGGTTTCTAAGCTGGAATTTTCTTTTTCTTTTCTTTTTTTTTTTTGACAGAATTTTCCTCTTGTTACCCAGGCTGGAGTGCAATGGCACAATCGGCTTACCGCAAACTCCACTTCCTGGGTTCAAGCAACTCTTCTGCTTCAGCCTCCCGAGTAGCTGGGATTCCAGGCATGTGCTACTATGTCTGGCTAACTTTGTATTGTCAGTAGAGGCGGGGTTTTTCCATGTTGGTCAGGCTGGTCTTAAACTACCAACCTCAGGTGATCCACCCACCTCAGCCTCCCAAAGTGCTGGGATTACAGGTGTGACTAAGCTGGAATTTTCTTAATCCTAAGGATTGGAGAATGTAATAGAGATTACTAACTTTTTAAAAAAATAACAGCTTTGTTGAGATATCATTCATATACCATTCACTTCACCACTGAAAGTGTACAAATGAATGGTTTTTAGTAGGTTCACAGGTTGTGCAACCATCATAGCAATAAATTTTAGAACATTTTCATTACTCCTGAAAGAAAACCCTGTATCCAGTCTAAGGGTTTTTTTTTTTTTTTTTTAATACTCAAAGAAGTTTAACTTTTTTGTTCATGATAAAGCCGTATAGGCTAATATCAAGGTTTTAAAATTTAGGTTAGGATTGGGAGTTATATTATTTTTTAGGAGGGAAAATGAATGAATAAATAAACAGTGTTGCATCCAGCCTTTCAAATGAGTTGGAAACAAGGACGTACATCTCTGCTTTGCTCCATCCTCATCTATCAAAGTGATGAACATTGTGTGTAGCCAGTGCCATATTTCAGGGACTTATTTTGAATTAAATGGGTAGTAAACTGACTCATATTTCTGCTCAGTGAGTAGGTGTGCTTTATTCTGCTTGAAGTGGGAGAACTTAGTTCAGAAGCTTTTTCCATAGATGCGTGATTGCTCTCTACATACTGCTGCTGTGCAGCTAATTCAGCTTTGCTGCATTTTTTTTTCTTTTTTCAAATAAGCCTCCCAATTTAATGGCTTTTCCATGGACTGCCTTTAGTGTGGCTTTGCTAAACTGATAGATGTCACTTTACTCAACATAGGCTGTAGCCCAGCCTGGGCTTCGGAAGTTTGAGATGGAAAATGGGACTGTAACATCCCAGTTGACCCAAGGAAGGCGAGTTCATTTACTCATGATTCATCTCGAGGAAGAGTAGACGCTCAGACAGCTGGCATCTGGTGGTGTTCGGGGGGCCAGGTTACTTTCCACCAGCCATGGCTTCCAGGTGTTAGATGTTTTCGTGAATACCAGGAAAGCACTGATCTATTAATAACTTAACCCCCAGCTATAGTTCATGCTTCTGGAGTTACCATTGTGTGGATTTCCAAACTTCTTTTCCTTTGACACCTATCTTTATCACTGTGGAATTATGCCCATGGGCCACACAGCTCTCCCACACCCAGAGCCACGGACTCCAGGAAGACACTCAATTTGGCAGTTAATATCTTCCCCTGGGAATTTTTGGAATTATTACTGTATTTATTTAATCCTCTTCAAATAAGAGTTTGCATACTTCTCACTGCATGCTTAAAAAAAAAAAAAGCCAAAGACAAATACACAGAAAAACTAACACAATACCTAGGAAGCCCCCGTGACCTCAAACAAAAATCTTACCCACTGTTGCCTAAGACTGTGTTCTCTGAATATGTGAAAGAAGGAAAGCTTTGAGTGGTTCTGTGTGGGCAACTGCACAGTTTTGGGTTATCCAGTACTTGGCCTCTCTTTTCTCCCTTCCCTGCTGCACTGATTTGGCCTGTTTCCTCGGTTATTAGTACTTCCACAAGGACGGGGAAGGAATTAAATTCGAAGGATGATTTCCACTTTCTAGCAACAGTTGGTGTAGAAACCCTGGGCCAGCCAGTGACAGTTTGGGAATATCTGATTATCATTATTTCTACTTTGATTCGTCAAAAGATGATTCTATTTTGATGTGGAAAAAACAACCCAAGTTTCATTTATGAACCAGCCCAACTCTGACAAATATGTTCCTGTTCCGCCTACATCAGTTCTAGGTTCTCTGACTTCAGTGTGCAAAAGATTCAACCAAGGACTCTTGGGCTCTGCCCCTTGAGATTCAGTTTCCATGGGATAACATAGGATAGGAACTAAAACGTTGCATTTAGCAAATTGTTCCCAGGTCTTTCTGATGCGGATTAACTAGGGGCTGACTTTGAGAAACACTGCCCTGGAATTTGCACTTGCTATTCAGGTACCAGCCCAGCACTTCCTGTGATTCAATGCTTGTCAGTTAACAATGTGTAATTACAGTGTGTGTAGTTTCCAAGGCAACATGCATCTGTCACTCCTGCAGAGGCTGGGAAGATTGAAAGAGGCGGTGGGGAGGCTGCAGTCACAGTGAGGCCTCCAGATTCACACCATCAAAGTGCTTCATCATGACTGGGTTCTCACACCATTTATCCAAGGGCCTTAGTCAATGGCAGCAGCAAGAATGAAAGTAAATGGAAGGCAGAGAGTCACTGGGTGACTTCTGAAGGTAGCAACAAGGACATGAAGAAGGATGGGTATGGCATTCAGTGGCTTGCACCCCCCCCCACCCATACTCTCAAGTCAGTTTTGTTCAGAATAATAAGGATGTGTGAAAGAATGTGAGATGACCTTGCAAGGCTTCTGAAAACAGTGGTTAACTGTGGTAAACGTGTGCCTGCTCTTCCTCAGTTCTCCACTGGGATGGTGCTGTTAAAGGTCACCTGTTCTCACTTGCAGTGGGCTTGAAGTGACATTTATTGAGCACTTACTATGTGATGGAAACTTTCATATGGATTATCTTGCCTTTCTAACCTAAGTATATTTTCATTTTTTTATCTACATGCAAAGGTTACACATGTAATGGAAAAGGTAGAGTTTGTACTTGTTTGCTAAGCACAGTGGCTCATGCCTATAATCCCAGCTCTTAGGGAGGCAGAGGCTGGAGGATAGCTTGAGCCCAGGAGTTCATGACCTGCCTGGGCAATATAGTGAGACCCCATTCTCCACAAAAAAGGAAAAAAAAAAGTCTATCCATGTTTTAGTACAGGATTTGGCTTTTGATTTTAGTTATAAAACTGTACAGGGCAGTGCTGGTTGGAACTGGAGGGCGTTATTCTAAGTGAAGTAACTCAGGAATGGAAAACCAAATACTGTATGTTCTCACTTATAAGCAGGAGCTAAGCTATAAGGATGAAAAACATACAGAGCGATATAATGGACTGTCAGGATGCAGGGTAGGGAGAGGTAGGGAGAGAGGTGAGGGATAAAACACAACGTCTTGGTTGCATTGAAATCTCAGAATTCATTGCTGAAGAATTCATATATCGAAAAACTGCCTATAATCCCAAAACGATTGAAATTAAAAAAAAAACATATGGCAGTGAAAAAAGCATTCAGTCACTAGTCAGATCTCAGGGTCTGGTTCTGAATTTCGTCATGAATAGGCTTTGTGACTGAGGGCAAGTTTCTTAACTTGTCTGAGGCTCTGTTTCTACTTCTGCAAGGTGAGGCGCTTAGACTAGACCAGCGATCTTGACTTTTGAAGGGTGGCAGCCACCTTGTAGAATCCAGTGAAAACGTGGAACCTTCTTCTCTGAAAAAAGGTAAATGTATACTTGCTAAAAGATAATGACACTCAATTTCCAGGGGACCACAGGCCCATCTTCAATGAAGGGATTGCTTAAGATTCAGCTGCAACTCAGAATTGCTGAGTCTCACAGGACCCTGAGAGTCTCGCATTGTTTAGAGAGGCCCCCTGAGGAATGAGCTATTTGATGAGGGAGGTTTTGTTGTTCCTGGCATTTTTCACTAACTGCCCTGTACATTCTGGGGAGGGGAGACAGGAACAAACCCCGAGAAAAATACATAGGGAATGAATGGCATCTGGAATATGAACTATTTTCCTCATCACTTCTTGCAAGGAGGTAGATGGCATGATTACAGCACAGAAGGTATGTTGAAGAATGACTTGAACATAGAGATACAGCAGTTTGTGCAGCAACAGTTAAGCAGTAATTTAGACTTGCACTACACTTTTTTTTTTTTTTAAATAGACAGAGTCTTGCTCTGTCACCCAGGCTAGAGTGCAGTGGTACAATCTCAATTCACTGCAACCTCCACCTCCCAAATTCAAGCGATTCTTTTGCCTCAGCCTCCTGAGTAACTGAGACTACAGGCGCGTGCCACCACACCCAGCTAATTTTTGTATTTTTAGTAGAGATGAGGTTTCACCATGTTGGCCAGGATGGTCTCAATTTCTTAACCTCATGATCTGGCCGCCTCACCCTCCCAAAGTGCTGGGACTACAGGTGTGAGCCACCATGCCTGGCAGACTTGCTCTACTTTTAATGTTTGAGAACTCAGTGATACAGAAATCTAAGAAGGTCCAATTCATAGAAGCAGAGAATAGAATGGTAATTACCAGGAGTGAGGATGGGGGTGTGGGGGTATGGGGTCTGGGGGTGGGGAAGGTGAGGGAGGTGGATGGGGAGATGTTGGTCAATGGGTACAACGTTTCAGTTAGGAGGAATCGATGAAGAGATCTATTGTACAACATGGTAACTATAGTTAGTGTATTGTATACTTGAAAAATCGCTGAGAGTAGATTTGGAGTGTTCTCATCACAGTGAAATAAGAAGTATGTGAGACAATGCATATGTTAATTAGATCAATTTAGCCATTCTACAGTATATGCATATTTCAGAAGTCCTGTTGTACACCATAAAAGTATATACAATTTTTATTTGTCAATTAAAATAAAT
This sequence comes from Cheracebus regulus, assembly GCA_963574635.1. NCBI lineage: Eukaryota > Metazoa > Chordata > Mammalia > Primates > Pitheciidae > Cheracebus > Cheracebus regulus. The sequence goes on from CAUYQU010089675.1 coordinate 6,128, forward strand.
ATAAGAAAGAAATAAAGTTTTGGTCAATATGAAAATTTCAGAAGCTTCTAGGGAGTATATGGTAAGTGGAAATGTGCTATTCACCACTTCTCAGCTGTTAGCTGACCACCTTCCCAACGCAACCCTGCTCTGTCTCCGCCCCACACTCCAAAGCTGTGATCCAATCAGGAGAGAATATCTTATTTGGAAACCTACATATATTCTTTTTTTCTCTGCTTAGGTGTTGAAAAGTCTCCTCTAGAACTTTGGAAGGCTGAATGGACTAAACATGAAGAGCTTGAAAGCGAAGTTCAGAAAGAGTGACGTGAGTATGCGGTGACTCACAGTCTGGCTGTTCCTTCTGCTCCACGGAGCTGCAGAAATGCTCCTCCCCACCTTGATAAGGCACTGCTGGGTTAATAAACGACAGACACTCAAGTGTTCTTGGCCCCAGCTCAGGGTAGCTTCTGTGGATGGCATGCTCTAGGTTCCTTGCTGTTTGTGTATATAGCTTTCAAAAATGATGTTTTTTTAAATTTTGGGGGTCTGTGCCTTGTAGAGAAAGGAACTGTCATATTTAAACATTCTGTCAAAGTATAATTCATGGGAAAGCAATAAAATCCAGGTTCACCTTTAATTACCTTGTCTGAAATTATAGCTGAAAAAGTCCATTTTGAAAGTGACATCCTTGGCTTCCATCGAATTCCCTTCCATGAATTTCCTCCATTCCACAGCTCTTCTCAACATATCTGGAAGGAAGTGTCTTAAAGGAAGATTATTCCTTTAAACTTCTTCAAAAGAAGAATCAGTAAAAATCTCAACATTTCTAAAGTTGCCAGAAAGCCTGACTCCAAATATTGTTTTTAGAAGAAACTAGTCTCTTTCATGAGGGTGGTTCAGAAATGACATACTAGTGTGGTTCATCTTTGCCTTTGGGAAACACGTTCAACTCTGTTAAGGCTTTTCTGGGAAAATGGTATCTATTGATGCCTGTACCTTTCCTCCCCCTGAATTCTAGGGGCTCTTCCTCATTTGTTATCCATCATAAAAGACTGGATTGGAGGAACCAGTTGTGATGTCAGAGTTATGAAACAAAGTTTCCCCCAGGAGAAAAAGGAGAAAAACAGCAGAGGAGTTGTACATGATGATATATTTTAAAAGATCACCCCATAAACCCTTCTATGATCCCAGTCTTGTGTTAGCTGCATTCCAGATACTTTGAGCAGAGTTGTGGAATGGGAGAAATTCATAGAAGGGAATTAGATGGAAGCCAAAGTATGTCACTCTCAAAATGAGCTTGTTCAGCTATCAGTTCAGACCAGGTAATTAAAGGTGAACCTGGATTTTATTGTTTTGCCATGAATTATATTTTGACAGCTTGGCACAGCTGCATTTTTGCAATAAATGGAGGCTGTGTCTTTTATGGCTAGCATGTCACATGCACACCTACTTCTGGCTGAAGCTTATCTCCTGAGGCTGCATCATGACATGTAACTTACTGTCCTGATAAAACCCAGGCCAGATGAGATGCTTATGGAATGATGGCAAAATACCAACCCACTTAAAGAAGGAACTGGAAAGGATTATGAAAAAAGTTGATCTCACCTTCTCATCCTTTAGGTAAATCAAATAAAACTCATAGAGTGCAAAGAGGCTTGGACAAAGACATACAACTAACTGTTGGCCAGAGTGAAACTCCTGGTCATCTGACTTCCCAGAAACCTCCTTTGACCTCTTCATCTGTTGGCTGTATGTTATGCAGCCTACATATCTCCCATGGCTTTCGGCTAAGGAGAAAAAGGCAATTAAATGGAAAATGTTGCCCAACTCAGCAGATAGGGGTTTCTAAATTGTGTGACCAGGTTAACTTTTTCCATTCCAGGGGAATCTGGATAGCTTCCATTCACATAGGTTAAGATTATTTTTAGCAAGATTTCATCAGTCTAGACTTCCATATATATGAACAGGGGCCCAGAGGAATGATAAGCACACACACTTTTGGTTTAAAAATCAAAAACTGAGGGCAGTAGGGAGGGTGTTGCTGGAATCTAGTTAGAAAAACTGAAATATTTCCATGATTTAAAAAAATCCACTGTAATAACACTAGTAAAAGCTTCTGGGATTTGGCAGCAGAAAAGGCTGTGATTTTGGCAGTTAGTGCTAAGAGAAGAAATGTTGAGAAGCAGACCTGGGGGAGGAGAGCTATGGAAATTGGTATAATGGAGCCCAACATTTTCAAATGGCTCTCCACATCCAAACTGTTTCCCCAAGCCACAGAACTGTACAGCTAAATGGGGGGAATAAAAAACGACAACAACAAAAACATTTCAAAGCCCAGTTTGTTAACCATATGATAATGTTAATTATATATATATATATATATATATATATATATATATATATTTTAATTTTTATTTATTTATTTTTTTTGAGATGAAATCTTGCTCTGTGGCCCAGGCTGGAGTGCAGTGGTGCCATCTCAGCTCACTACAATCTTCACCTCCTGGATTCAAGCGATTTTCCTGCCTTAGCCTCCTGAGTAGCTGGGATTACAGGCACATGCCACCACACCCAGCTAATATTTGCATTTTTAGTAGAGACACGGTTTTATCATGTTGGCCAGGCTAGTCTCGAACTTCTAACCTCATGATTCCGCCTGCCTCGGTCTCCCAAAGTGCTGGGATTGCAGGCGTGAGCTACCTCTCCTGGCCATAATGCTAATAATAATTAACCATTAGGCAGTATTAACCAAATGTTGGGAGCTATGCTAAGCTTTTCACGTGAAATTCATTTAATCTCGCCACAAATCTTATGTGGTAGATATTGTTACTATTAAGCTCATTTTGCAGACGAAGAAACTGAGGCCTTAGGGACATACAGTAATTTGGGTTTTTAGAGCTTTAAGTTGTAGAACCAGTTTTTGCACTAAGGCAGTCTGATTTCAGAGCCCATATTTCCTGAAAGAGGGGTTTTGGGTGGAGAGTCTATTTTAAGAAACTGGGCAGTCTGCTGGCATGGTGGCTCACTCCTGTAATCCCAGCACTTTGGGAGGTTGAAGCAGGAGGATTGTTGAGTCCAGGAGTTCAAGAGCAGCCTAGGCAAACATGGTGAAACCTCATCTCTACAAAACAGTTTAAAAAGTAGCCGCGTATGGTGGGGTGCACATATGGTTACAGCTACTTGGGCGGCTGAGATGGAAGGATGGCTTGAGCCTGGTAGGTCAAGGCTACATTAAGTTATATTCATGCCACTGCACTCCAATCTGGATAATGGAGCAAGGCCCTCTCTTAAAAAACGAAAATAATAATAATAAAAAAAACAGTCTGTCTAGGGAGTGGCTTGAAAAGTGACTTTGGACTTGGACCTAGGTTTGTAGCCCTGGACAAGTCTTTTACTCTTCTGAACCTCAGATTCCTCACCAGAAAAGTGGAGGAAATAATATTAGCCCCGTAACGTTGGGGTGACAGTTAAATATGTTAAATGAATGTCAAAAATCTTAGGGCCTGGTACTCAGGAGATGCTTAGTAAATATTTATTTCTTCTTCCTGATTAGCAACCCACAATGAAAAGTAATATTCAAAAAGTCCACACGTTCCGGAGGGTAGAATAATTCGGTAACATTTGCTACTGCCAAACAGGGAAACTGAGAGCTGGGAGAGAGTGGAGAATGGCTTTTCGATGTATGCCTTTTATTTTGAAGTTTTTGGTATATGTATATGCATGTCATGCATATATATGTATTGTTAAGGAAAAGCAAGTTTGCAAACATTTACATTCAATTGAATGAACTAAGTTATAATTTTATTTTTTTACCTGAAACAAGTGGTCTGTCTCAAAATATTTTAAACCATTGGGCATCATATTTTCCTGCTTGTCTTTGTGTGAGGGAAAAGAAGGAAGAAAGGATTCTTTGTATTTCTAGGGGGTAGGAAGAAGAGGGTAGCAGATCAGGTTCTGGCGCTTCCATAAAGAAGACAGGTGACCCACTGGTGTGATCGCATTACAGTCAGCCTGTGTCTGGGAGGTCTGCGGCCAGATCAGTTTGTGGCCACTGTGAGCAAAATCCAGCAGTAAACGAAGGACGAAAGTGGCCCAAGGGGGCCTCCTATGGATGGCCTTCAGGTCACTGTGACCCTGGGACCATCATGTGGGTAGAGATTGAATGGGAGTGTCCTTTCCGGAAGACGTGGCAGCTGGCACTGTGTCAAAGGCAAATGTGGGTGTGGTAGGGAATGAGCCTGACTTCGGACTGTGGTTAGACAGTGTCATTGTCCAGTGGCTTTGATCCTTAAATCTGTTTGGTACACTCCAGATAACCCACAGAGGCTAAAGAGCATTATGGAATTTCTATAGTGGATAACCTTTTTCAGATCACATTTATAACTTTATTTTGGGAGTTAGATAGTAGATAGGATACAGGAGAAGTGCAAATGTGGTTGTTCTCTTTAAAAAGCTGATAGACCTAGGTGGGAGGAGAAAAAACGTGTAGGAAATAATTAGAACAAAATACAAGCCATGTAGAATATAAATATTCAAGGCACCTTTAAGATGATATAACTAGCCAGGCGTGGTGGCTCAGGCCTGTAATCCCAGCACTTTGGGAGGCTGAGGCAGTTGGATCACAAGGTCAGAAATTTGAGTCCAGCCTGGCCAACAAAGTGAAAACCTGTGTCTACTAAAAATACAAAAATTAGCTGGGTGTGGTGGCGCACGCCTGTAGTCCCAGCTACTCAGGAGGCTGAGGCAGGAGAATCGCTTGAACCTCGGAGGCAGAGGTTGCATTGAGCTGATACCATGCCATTGCACTCCAGCCTGGGTGACAGAGTAAGACTCCGTCTAAAAAAAAAAAAAAAAAAAAAAAAAGAGGTATAACTAACTAGTTGTTAAGTTGTAGGTCCTGGTGATAAATGCTACAGACTTCAGAGGGCTGAATCCCTGGGAATGGGAGAATTTGGGGAGCTTTATGGAGGTGCGGCTTCATGCAGGCCTTGAGGGATACATAGGTAGGATTCAGAAGGGAGGCTGGAAAGAGGGGGAAAGGTTGGAGGGTCCATCAGGGAAGCCAGCCTACAGCATGGTGGGTTGACTCGGTCTCAAAAATGGCCCTTGACATACAAAATAGTAATATTAATAGTTCAGGAGCCCAGGAGAGTGCCCGTGGCATGGTCCTGAGTATTTCAAGAAGAATACTATAAAGTTTTCATCCTAGTTTTAAAAATGGATAGACTGGCTTTTATGCTTATTAAGCAAGCACAGAGTTCTTAATCATCATTATTTGTATCTTTTATGACTGTAGCTTGAAAAAGCAGCTTCTTTTTACCTCTTTAAATATTTGCAGCAGCTAGTACGTGGTTCCACATGGAAAACTGAGCTGTCATCATGAAAAATGAGGCCAAAAAGGTTGGGATTTCCCTTTGCTAATATAATGCTCAAGCTTCTGGAATTTCTTTGTAGTTGCCAACTTTTAGTGACTTGAGTGAAATGGGTGGAGGTTGCGAATGGGAAATCGGGTTGAAAGATCTTTGTAACAAATCTGAGAAATGCCACTCAAACGGGATCAAGGACTTCACGATTTACTTTGAGGGTGCGTGTTTAATTTTATGAAAGATTTATTCCCAATTATGTTTTCCATTGTAATAGGGAAGCAGCGGACATTCCATTAAAAAAAAATCAAAACAGCCAGTTTAAAGTGACGGGCTCCATGAGAGATGAAACTGATGGTATACCCTTACATAGCAGCTACTAACTATTGTAACTTTCAGCCAAGAAAATGCACACATCCCATGAATCTTGAAGAACCAGACACATCCTGCTCAGACAGAGGTTTGAGTTTGTTGCCTATTAAGATAACAGTTCTCTGCTGGGCATGGTGGCTCATGCCTGTAATTCTAGCACTTCGGAGGCCAAGGCAGGTGTATCAACCTGAGATCAGGAGTTCGAGACCATCCTGGCCAACATGGCGAAACCTTGTCTCTACTAAAAATACAAAAATTAGCCAGTCATGGTGATACATGCCTTTAATCCCAGCTACTTGGGAGGCTGAGGCAGGAGAATCGCTTGAACCCAGGTGACGAAGGTTGCAGTGAGCCAAGATCATACTATTTCACTCCAGCCTGGACAACAGAGCAAAACTCAGTCTCAAAAAAAAAAAAAAAGATAACAGCTCTCATGAAGGTGGAAAATGAACATCTCTGCCAAGGGTTTTTTTTTTTTCAAGGAGGGTTTAGTCACTGATAAATAAGTTTTTGCAAATGCCCAAGCCTCTTTCCCTCCCCCCACACATATGCACATACACACAGTGGGAGCATTTGAAATTCAAGTCTCTCTGTAGACATAGGAGCCTTGGCCAAATCTATTTCAAGCTAAGCCTTTTTTTTTTTTTAAATAGACATAATTTTTAAAAAAATCAGTTATGACCCCACTGGGTGGAGGTAGGAAACTTTACTAAAGTTCTAGAGAGAAATTTGGTCAAGAAAATATGTGCCATGCTACATATTTTCTAGGTCTTTTCAGCCTGTTTTAAATGGGGAATCTGCTCACTGCCTGATTTTGCTTGGTATTAGTTTGCTGGAACTGCCATGACAAAGTGTACCGCAAACCAGGTGGCTGAAACTAAAGAAATGTATTGTTTGGGAGGCTAGAAGCGCAAGATCCAGGTACTGGCAGGATTGTTTCTTGTGAGGGCTGCGAGTCTGTTCAATGCCTCTGACCTAGATTCTGGTGGTTTGCTGGCAGTTTTTGGCTTGCGAAAGCCTTGCCCTGATCTCTGCTTTCATCTTCATGTGGCATTCTCCCTCGGTGCATGTGTCTGTGCCCAGATTCCTCCTTTTCATAAAGATGCTGCTCATACTGAACTAGGGCTCACTATAATGACCTCATTTTAGCTTGTTACCTCTGTGAAAAGCTTATCTCTAAATAAGATTACCTTCTGAGGTTAGGGGGGCATTAGGACTCCAGCATATGAATTTTGGGGAGGACACAAGTGAACCTGTAACACAACTCCATGCCCTTCCATCCTAGAACAGTTACTCAGAAGCCTCAGCATCCCCCACTGAGCTGGCACTGCCATAGACCTTAGCTCCACTGTTCATCCTTGGGACTATTTTCAGCATTTAAGAGAGTGAGGTTGGAGCATCACAGTTCTTCAGTGGGTGCCACTGCATGATATTAATGTCAAGAGTGAACCCCTATGGATGGCTGACTTTCTGTAACAGGAATAAGGAGCTGTCATGGACTGAATGATCACTAGGTACCCGGCACTGTGCTAAGCCCCTTTGCAAGCTCTTCGTCATTTAATGCTTACAAAACTCTATCCAGAAAAGACCATTGCTACAATAGCAATTGATAGAGGAAGAAATTAAGGTTGAGGGCATGTTAGTAACTTGGCCAAAGTCACACATTTGGTAAATTACAGAGAGATGGTAACTCTTGGTTTTTCTTGATGGGATAGTATGTGCTGTCGATCGCAGCACTGACTTGCTACCAAGTTGCACGTTCCTAAATTGTGAAGCTTCAAGCTGCATAAGATAGATGATATGCTGTTGCTCTAAGCTTAAATAAGACCTGTACAGTGATTTTATATCACCACAAGTCCATCCATAGTAGCAAAGCTCACCAATGTTAGCATTATTCTTCCTGTGACAGGGGAAGATTCTTTGTTTCCTGAGAGCCAAATGCATTTCAGTTCTGAAGTGAGGAAGAGCAGATGTTGCTTCTGCTCTGCCAATGGAGCCAATAAAACATCTCTGTCTACATGGAGCTCCACTGTGGGCTAAATGGGTCATAGCTTGATTCTGTTTACCCTAGACCATAATTCTCAGTTAAACACGATACCTTTCCAGCTGGAAACCAATATGAAACCCAGAGTCTGGCCCCTAAACTACTAGGAAATCTCCTAGTCTACGCAAGTAATGAGTCATGTAGACCATTATCTCTTACATCTTTATTCTGCATTAATTACCTGATCATTTTGAATGAAGGCTGTTCTTGACCTACGTGTTTTTTGTTTGACAAATTCTTTTATGAACTTCTCCTTGGGGATGAAACAGAAATTGCTTCTGAATCATCCTGTGGATATTTTTAGTTGAGTTTCTACCTAAAGATCTTTGCTGCGTGGAGGTGGTTATTGTCAATTATACGGCCATACAGGGGCCAGCGTTGGCCAGAGGCTCAGTACCTCTGTAAAAATGACATTAGTGACTAGACTTGGCTTTCTTCTTGCTTGAGTCCCTCCCTCCTTTTAAAAAAGGAAAGTCAGTGTGTCCTGGTCAACTTGCTTATTCGACTATTAGAGTAGTTTTTATTATATTCATGAAAGTGCTTTCAGTTTTTGGGAAGCGCTGTCTGAAAGGATTTCATTTTTATTTTCTCAGGAGGCCGAATGATCTGATGGTCTCTAGTGGCCTCCTGCCTTCTGGGCTGCCCAGTGGGCTGCTTAGCTGGAAAGTGTAGAGGTTTATAATGTAAGAATAGAACAAGAAAAAGTTTAAGGAACCACATGTTCTCCTTGGACATGTTTGTTCTAAGATGTATTTCCCAATGCTGAGAATGTTTCTGTGGCAATTTTTCAGACTTAGGCTGTGTTTTTGGAGGGGTTTTTTGATGAGATTCAGTGTGAACTCATGAGTCTGTTCGTTGTGTGTGTGTGTGTGTGTGTGTGTGTGTGTGTGTGTGAGACAGTGTGTCACTGTGTCACTCAGGCTGGAGTGCAGCGGCACGATCTCAGCTCACTGAATCACTGAATCCTTAGCCTACCGAGTTTAAGTGATTCTCCTGCCTCAGCTTCCTGGGTAGCTGCAACTATATGCGTGTGCTACCACACCTGGCTGAGTTTTTGTATTTTTAGTAGAGATGGGGTTTTGCCATGTTACCCAGGCTGGCCTTGACCTCCTGACCTCAGATGATTCACCCGCCTCTGCCTCCCAAAGTGCTGAAATTAGAGGTGTGAGCCACTGTGCCTGGCCTGTTCATTCTTTGAAGGCTTGCTTCATAACTGAGAAGCTTCAGGGTCCTTCTGTGAGGTCCCAGTGGATGTACTAATTATGTATGTGATAAGCTGTAATAACAAAATAGCCTGAAATACAGTAGCTCTAACAAGATAGAAGTTGTTTTCTTCTAAAGTAAATGTTTAAAATAGTCTAGGGAGAGATCCAAGATGGCCGATTAGCAACAGCTCAGGAATGTAGCTCCCAGTGAAAGCGCAGAGAACGAGTGGACGCCGCACTTTCCAATGAATTTTTGTTGCCCACAGACCGGGAGATTCCCGGCAGAGGAGCCACATGGGTCGCCAGC
>CAUYQU010089676.1:0-39640 GCA_963574635.1 Cheracebus regulus
TGGGAAAACTGTCTAGCCATGTGCAGAAAGCAGAAACTGGACCCCCTTCTGACACCTTACACTAAAATTAACTCCAGATGGATTAAAGACTTAAACATAAGACCTAACACCATAAAAACCCTAGAAGAAAACCTAGGCAAAACCATTCAGGACATAGGCATAGGCAAGGACTTCCTGACTAAAACACCAAAAGCATTGGCAACAAAAGCAAAAATAGACAAATGGGATCTAATTGAACTCCAGAGCTTCTGCACAGCAAAAGAAACAATCATTAGAGTGAACCAGCAACCAATAGAATGGGAAAAAGTTTTTGCAATCTACCCATCTGACAAAGGGCTAATATCCAGAATCTACAAAGAACTAAAACAGATTTACAAGAAAAAAATGAACAAACCCATTCAAAAGTGGGAGAAGGACATGAACAGACATTTTTCAAAAGAAGACATATATGAGGCCAACAAACATACGAAAAAATGCTTATCATCACTGGTCATTAGACAAATGCAAATCAAAACCACATTGAGATACCATCTCATGCTGGTTAGAATGGCAATCATTAAAAAATCTGGAGACAACAGATGCTGGAGAGGATGTGGACAAATAGGAACAATTTTACACTGTTGGTGGGAGTGTAAATTAGTTCAACCATTGTGGAAGACACTGTGGTGATTCCTGAAGGACCTAGAAATAGAAATTCCATTTGACCCAGCAATCCCATTACTGGGTATATAACCAAAGGATTATAAATCATTCTATTATAAAGACACATGCACACGTATGTTCATTGCGGCACTGTTTACAATAGCAAAGACCTGGAACCAACCCAAATGCCCATCAATGATAGACTGGACAAGGAAAATGTGGCACATGTACACTGTGGAATACTATGCAGCCATAAAAAACGATAAGTTCATGTCCTTTGTAGGGACATGGATGAACCTGGAAACCATCATTCTCAGCAAACTGACACAAGAACAGAAAATCAAACACCACATGTTCTCACTCATAGGCAGCTGTTGAACAATGAGAACACATGGACACAGGGAGGGGAGCATCACACACTGAGGTCTGTTGGGGGGAATAGGGGAGGGACAGTGGGGGGTAGGGAAGTTGGGGAGTGATAATAGGGGGTGAAATGCCAGATGTAGGTGATGGGGGGATGGAGGCAGCAAACCACATTGCCATGTATGTACCTATGCAACAATCCTGCATGTTTTGCACATGTACCCCAGAGCCTAAAGTGCAATAATATATATATAATATATATATACACATATATATATATATATATATATATAACAAAAAATAACTTAGCAAGGGAAATAGTCATTAATCTAATAATCACACTAATGAATATATAAGTATAAACTGAGACAATTTCTCTGAAGAGAGTTTACTTTGATTGGGATGGAGGGTTGGGGTCAGGAAAGGTATCTCTTATAAAGTGATCCTTGAGCTTAGATTTGTGGAAGAAGTGATAGCGAAGACAAAAGTCATGTGGGGGCCATTAGAATGTGCCTGGAAGACGTCCTAAAATAGAGTGTAATTGACAGACGGCTTCAGCTGCTGTGTTGTGGCACTTCCCATAGGCTGTTGCCTCCCATAGCTGAATACTGTGAGGAAAGTAAGACAGACTCCTTCCTGAGAGACATGTGGACTCCTTTGTTGGCCAAATTTGACTCAAGGATTTGCAAAAGCTTCTTTAGTCTACACAATAGGATGCTTCCACCCAACCTCCTCTTCCTCTTCCTCATTCAGGGTCAGACTTTCATCATAGCTCACTCCTGATTTTCTTTCATATGAGCATTTCCCCTGATAACATCTTTCCATGTTTAATATTGTCTTAACATATACTCCTTGGAGGAACTGGAAAAACACAAGTGAAGTGGGTATTTTAGATGTAGGGAACAGTGTTTACTTCTAAGGCCTAGTTACGACTTGCATGACTTGGTATAATCCTGAAAAGAAGACTGAAAACTGAGGCTCCAAAAAAACTAGTTGTTGATAGCTATATGTGCAGGGCCAGATCATCAGTAATAAGGTCAAGAGAGGTGAGAGGTAGATGCTGTGGGCTGACAGTAAGCCCTGCCATCCCCTTCTGTCATTCAAAGGCTAGGGAAAGGTCTCTGAGCAGTGGCCTTGGGGACACTGCTATGTTTACTCGCCACCATCTTGCATTGCTTGCTCTGGTCTGCTTTCTTGGCCACAGCTGTTACTCTTTTGCTGCAGCTGAGTTGCTACAATTACCAAGTGAGGAAATACTGATAACAGAGAATTTAGAATTCCAGGCTTTACTGCTTCCCTAAAGGTTATCTCAGTGAAAGTCTGCCTTTCACCTTCCTAAAGTCTTCTTTTTTTGGTTTGAACCTTTCCACAAGTTCTTTGCCATATATTTTTGTCTTTCTGAGCCTGACATGTTTTCTTTTCTTCACTTAATTAAAATGCCCTTCTGTTTTCAACTCTCTACTTGAAGAGGCAGTGAGTGTTCTAGACACAGTTCAAACTCGAAGTCAGACGAGAGATGAAACTCCAGCTTCATCACTTCCTATATGTGAATCTTTGAGTAAGCTATTTAACCGATTTATTAAATAGAACTATTGGGATTGCTGTGAGAATTACATGAGTTATAGTATATAAAAGGGCTGGTACTGGCACTCAGTAAGTGTTGGTTTCCTTTTAGCTCACTTCCACCGTTCCTCTTGGCATTCTTTACTTTTCTTCTCTCCTTGGATGCCTGACCCTCACAGCAGATTTCCCCTTACCAAGACAATGAGAGCCTTGGGAGAACAATTTCCTTTTAGATTTTTCCACATCCTATTTAAGCACAAATAAGTCCTTTCCCTTATTTATTACCTTTCATTATTCAAAACTTTGGTGCATTCAAAACTCATATAAAAGGATTCAACTCATCATAGAGATGGAGCTTACAGGGCAGCAGAATTTAAAAGTGGAAAACTACTTATTATAGATAGAACTCATTCATTCATTCATTTATTCACCAAATATTTTTTTTTCTTTTCTCTATTTTTAGCAGTCCTTAGCTCTGAAATATTTAATTCTCTATTATGTATCCACTGCATAGGGTATAAATGTCACAAGACTTACCTTTTCAGGATAGATCACAGTATCGAGCAGGAGCAATGTAAAATTTGATATCAAATATCAGGGTTTCAGAAGATTCCTGGCCGCATCCCATTATAAAGAATTGTTGCAGAACTTTCTCCTTAGTTCAGCTAAAACCAGGCTCTTGTCACATGACCAAGAAAGATTAGGCTCACTGACACACAGAAGGGTTAGGAAAGTTGAATTTATTAGGCAAAAAGAAAAAATGAAAAATACTCTCAGCAAAGTGAGAGAGAGGCCTGGTAGCAGATTTCCCACCTCACAGATTGAATCCCAGATCACTACACAGGAACAGGAAAGGGCAGGCTCCTCCCACCTGCAAAGGTCGAGAACTTTCTGAGGCTCCACCCTATCCTCCCAGTGCACAAGTGGGCATTATTCAGAAGAATCAGTTGGGAAAGGGTGGGCTTCATCTGGGACCAGCAGTCCAGTTTTTCAGTCTTCAGGCTGTTTTAGGCTTGAAGGCACGGGGTTTCTCCAAGGCACACCTGGCTGTCTCCTGTCTCTATAAGAATGTCCTACTGGTACCTTGGTCTCTTCTTAGGCCCTACTATCCCACCATGTTGTGGGGGGCTGCTGTTACTCCATAGCTTTTCCATTTCCTAGCTAGGACAAGTTGCTTAACCTTGAAGACTTCACTTTTTTCTTTTGTAAAATAGGGGGAATTAAAATATTTTCCCCACAGTGTTGTTATGAACTGACTTGTGTAAAATGCTTAGCACAGTGTTTAGTACATAATGAGCACCCAATACCTGTCAGCTTATTGCCAACATTGTTATCAACATTATTATTCAGGTGAAGTGAGCCTAAGAGCTTGTAGGCCCAGATTTTAAATGTTCACACAATTTCCCCCTTTCATTTAGAGAAGTTAGAGGGGGAGACAAGTATGACTGCCCACTCTGTTACTTAGTATCTGTGAGATATTCAGTAAGTCATGTAATATCACTGAACAACAGCTTACAGATCTGCAAAATGAAGAGACTAATGGTTGCTATTTCATAAGCGTGTTGGGAAGATTGAATGAAGTAATGAGGAAAGGCACTTCGCCCCATGCCTGGAAGAACATAATAAACATGCCTTGGAAGTTAGCTATTAGGATTGCAGAGCTGATTTTTTACCATCTTCACCCTTTCTTCTTGCATCCTCTTTCCAGCTCCTGTTGGGCTCTGTTCAGGGGAAGGAAAGATAATTTTGCACAAGAACAATCTCTTTATCCCGAGAAAGTTCTCCTTTCTACTTTATTATACAGGCAGTTAGACCCCCTCAAGTAAATCTCCCCTTTTCAGACTGTGCCTCAAGCTTTGGCTTTATCATGAAAGGGTGTATAATGGTGTTGTTCTAGATAGAAGAACAGCATCTCCCCTACTCCCTCCAAGTAAATTCTGCCATCCCCTTTCCCATGTGGAAAATATATATATATATATATATATATATAATTTTTATTTTTGAGACAGAGTCTCGCTTTTTCATTCTGGCTGGAGTGCAGTGGCATGATCTCAGCTCACTGCAACATCTGCCTCCTGAGTTCAAGCGATTTTCCTGCCTCAGCCTCCTAAGCAGCTGGGATTACAGGCATGCGCCACCACACCCAGCCAATTTTTGTGTTTTTAGTAGAGACAGGGTTTCACCATGTTGGCCAGGCCGGTCTTGAACTCCTGACCTCAAGTGATCCGCCTACCTCGGCCTCCCAAAGTGCTGGGATTACATGAGTGAGCGACATGCCCTGCCTAGATATTATATATTTTTAAGAGCAGTTTTCCCTTCATGCAGTACAATGGATCAGTAAAGATGAGATTTCAGGCGTTAGTCTCAGACCAACCGGCCTCATTAACTACACTGTGAGTACTCCTTACCTTCCAATTTCAATGTAGAAGCACCTCTGATCCATTCATGTCAAATGCAATGTGCTCAGCCTACAACAATCTCCACTAGTCTGTGTGAGGAAGCTTCGGCCTTCAGGTGCATTCATGCCATTCTGTTGGGTAGAAACCTTCCAGCCAGGTTGTGTGGGGAGAGTAGAGAAAAGTGTGTATGTGAGGATGGGGGTGGGGGAGAGCAGAAATTACTGAATTATAAAGCACATACTTGCCAGGTTATAAGAAACATTAAACTAAATAGCCTGAACAGTGCATTTGCTGAAAAGACATTTAATTATTTCAGCAAGAACTAGTCAGAGATGAGAGCCCATAAAATAAACAAAGAGACACTAGCATTTGATTTTAATGTCTTTCTATTTTGCCACAGGCCACAATTTAATTAAAATTCTGAATAGAAATTTTAAGACAACACATTCTCCTCCCTAGAAGGCAGACAATGAAGATGAAACATCCCCAATATCTTCCTGGAATTTTGGATGTTTTAGCTAAATGCTCAAAGCTAGGCAATCTTTGCCAGCTGCCCCCACTTCCACCTCCCAATAACGAAGGCATTGATGAGAGATGTTGGCAGTTGCTAAGCTCTATATTTTAAATCTGGGCCAAGAGCCCAAGGGTCACAAACTCATAGACACTTTGCTATTTATTTTAGAGAAAAAATGCGGAACTGATTATTGAAAAACTGATCAAAAGAGGTAGTAGAGGTGAGTGCAGGTGCTGGGGAGACATGGGGTTTTATTTGTGTGATTTTCATTGGTACAGAGAGTGCTGAATTCTGGGTTGTAATTGAATTCTGGGTTGTAACTGAATTCTGGCTCTAATAGTTAAAAGTTGTATTTTAAACTTCTTGTCACTTCAGTTTTGCCATCTGTGAACAGGCCAGTGATCCTTTATGGTCCTCCAGCTCTAATATGCCATGCTTTAAATATAGTAAGATAAATACGGCCTTAAAAGATTAACTACCACACACCCAAATATTTTGGAAAAGATGTCAGTTCTTCTAAATGTGTTAAGTTTCAGAAAGAATTACACAAACATCTTTTTTTCCTAACTCATTGTACTAAGAGGCAAAAAGACATATTTTTTGTTGTTGTTAACATCCAGTGACTAGAGCAATGCCTGGCTTATAATAGGTGCTGCATAAATATTTGTTGGCTGAATATGTGAATCACCCATGAATATTTTAGCTCTCAGTTTTAAATACGCATCTTCCTAGCCCATGTTGTGAAGACGTTAAAGATGTTTTCATGTACTTAGTAAGAAAAACAGGCCAGGTGTGGTGGCTTATGCCTGTAATCTCAGCACTTTGGGAGGCTGAAGTGGGAGGATCGATTGAGTTTGAGGCCAGCCTGGACAAGATGGTGAGACACTGTCTCTAAAACAAAAATATGTTAAATTATAAATTATTGGCTTTTTAAAAGAGATAGAGTCACTTGCCATGTTGCCCAGGCTGGTCCTGCATTCCTGGGTTCAAGTGGTCCTCCCGAGTAGCTGGGATTACAGCCATGCACTGCCACACCCGACTGGGCCATTACATTTTGACTTGCTTTTTCTGTCAGTAAATTGCAGCCACACAGGATTTAAAAAATTGTATCTATACATCAATTCGGTAAAATCCTAGAAAGACAAATGACTTGTATCCTACCTTTCCATAGGTTGTGTTTTTGTTTAACCTTAGGCCTTTAAACACCAAAGGCCTAAAAATGGTTTTGGTTGCATTCACACTTTCCAATCACTTTTTTATATTTACAGCATTTAAATGTATTTAATTTTTTTTGTTCCACCTTGACAGTTCAGGAAGCTCCTCTGAACCTGAGAAAACTTTTATGTTGGAAGCTCCAGCCGTATCACCTGTTATCTGTAGGAATCATAAAATCTCTGTCTCAAAAGTTATTTTGGCCAATATTTCAATCTGATTTTGCTCCCTTTTACAACACCTCCAGTGGAATAATATTTTCTACAATCTTATATACCATTGTATACACAGCTCCTTGTAGCTATGGTTTTCCCTCTAGATATTCTATGTTCTTTCTTCCTGCTCTAGCTAAGCTAACTATTTGCCTCTGCTTCCTCACTCCTGTTCACTCTTTAATGCGGTGTGATCTAGTACTGATACTGTTCTTGCCAAGGTCACCAGTGACCTCCATATCAAACCACTGGACACTTTTCTTATCTTGCAATGCATTACAGCATATGAAATATTAACCACTCCCTCCTTAAAAATCTTCCCTCCTTTGGCTACTGTGATAATCTTTGGTTTTTGTTTATTTATCTTACCTCTTACCTCATTCTCTGGCTCCTATTCCTTGGCTGACACTTTCAGTGTTGTTTCACTAAGCTCTAACCTTGATCTTGTACTCTGTCCTGTATTTCTTCTTGAACAGTCTAAGCACTATCATTTATATACATATGACTCAAGCTGACCTTCAGCCTAGTTTTCTAGGCTCCAAACCTGACTGTCTATAGAATATCTCCACCTGGATGTTATATTGGCATCTCATCAGGCTCCAGCTGGATCATTGCAGCAGTCTTCAGTCTCACCCCTATTCTATTATGTTCTCCACACTGCTGGAAGAGTAACTTTTGAAAAATACAAATCTGATTGGATCATTCTTAAACTCAAAATTCTTTAGTTTTGTGGTTCTCCATTTCCTATGATATACTTCTTTGTAGGTCATATAAAATCCTTCATGATCTGGGCTTTATCTTTTTCTCTAGAGTTATCTCCTCATCCGTCCATCTTTTCATGCTGTAGCAACACTGAGCTGAGTCCCCAGATATTTCCACTCCCCTGCATATATCCAAACCTGTGTCCATGCTGTTCCCTCTTCCAAGGAACTCAAGCACAACTTCCTCTGGGAAGGATTTTTACACTCATATTCTCCTTCCTCTTGTATCCCAATGCACCATGTATCAACCTTCATTATAGTTGATGTTGTGTAATGATTGCTTCTATTATATGTTGGTTTGATTAAATACTCATTCCTTAGTTGCACAGGTGAAGCAAAGAGCAGTCTTGTTAGATGAGTGGACATTTAGAACATGACACAGATTCACAGCATATGGACAGAGCACAAGCAAACTGATGATACCCTCCATTCTCCTGAGTTCCAGTGGAGAAAATAAAGGGACATTCTCTAACCCAAAGGGGAAATAAGAGTGGCATTTTCATTCTGCTTCAAGTAAGGCATGCTGTTAATAGGTAATAGATTAGGTGGAGTTGTCCTAATACCCCATGGGCTCTCAACAAAGCTGAGTCTTTTCTTGGCCCTCTAGCAAAGTGATAACACTTTGTCAGTAAGTTCCAACAGTGTAATAAACCTTACTTGTGTCTGTTTCCTCTAGCTGTTCCTCTTTCTTTTAGTGACAGCTGGATGTTGTTATGGAGTGGGGAGAGTAGTCAGAAAAATGGAGTCTGAACAGCCTGAGCACATTGAAGATGGCAAAATATTTAGAGGTTGGGCTGCCCAAGTACATTGAAGAAAGTCCAGTATTCAGGAGCTGGAGCTCCCCAGACAAATCTAACTTCCCAGTGCTATATATATATAGACTATTACATGACATCAAAATAGTGGTTACCTCATTGTGGTGCAGATGGGATTGATCTTGTGGTACAAGGGAGCTTTCTGGTGTGCTAGAATATTTTATACCTTGATGTGGGCAGTGGTTACATGGATGTATACGTAAGTAAAATTTTATTGAGTGATTCACTTGAGATTTGTGCACGTTACAGTATGCATGTTAAATCCCAACAAAACTTAAAAAAGAAACGAGGGGAAAATATGTATGGCAGAAAAAAAGTAGTCCATCACAATTTATATTTCAAACAGCATTGGCACAACTATTCAAACTGCCATATTATGTTTTATTTAAGGCCTTTTAGCCTTTAGCAACTTTAGGGGGAGAAACTGATGACCAAAGAAAGAGATTCTTTACAAAATGATATTTCCTTAGAGGTGCTTAGGCCCTTAGAGAGACTTGTAATTGTCTATTTACCCCCATTATATTGTCTTTATAGTTCAGGGAGCATGTCTTTCTATCTGTCCCAAATGTGCAACACAGAGTAGATACTTCATCAAGTTACCTCTATAACAATTACACTCTGTTCTGCAGAATAGTGAAGCAGACAAGACTACTTTTTTTACCTTTTACTTTTTTTGTATAATTTATTTGAGACAGGGTCTCACTTTGTCACCCAGGCTGGAGTGCAGTGGTGCAATCACAGCTCACTGCAGCCTCAAACTCCTGGGCTCAAGTGATCCTCCCACTTCAGCCTACCAAGTAGCTGGGACCACAGGCAAGTGTCACTATACCTGGCTAATTTTAAAACATTTTTTTTTGTAGACACTAGGTCTCCCTTTGTTGCTCTGACTACTCTCGAACTCCTGGCCTCAAGTGATCCTCTCAAAGTGCTGGGGCTACACGTATGAGCGACCGTTCCTGTCTACCTTTTTGCCTTTTACTTTTCCATGTTTCTCTCCTGCATCATGGTTCCCCTGTGTCCTGCCTGTCATCTCCATTTCCCTGCTGTTACAGCCATAGAAACCATTTACCTGGTGGAGGGGCACTGTGCCTGTCATATAACAGTCACTTAAGACCATGATGACTGGGAGAGTGGGCTGAATGCAATGGAGTATGCATTACACTTGATGAAAAATGTGAATCAGTCACTACTGGAACTGCACAAACTGGCCACTGACAAAAATGGCCCCCACTGTTTTGACTTCATTGAGACACATTACCTGAATGAGCAGGTGAAATCCATCAAAGAATTGGGTGACCATGTGACCAGCTCCCACAGGATGAATCTGAATCTGGCTTGGCAGAATATCTCTTTGACAAGCTCACCCTGGAAGATAGTGATAATGAGAGCTAAGCTTTAGGCTAATTATCCCATAGGCATGGGTGACTTCCCTGGTCACCAAAGCAGTGCATGCATGTTAGGGTTGCCTTTACCTTTTCTATAAGTTGTACCACTTAAGTTCTTTGATTTGTACCATTCCTTCAAATAAAGAAATTTGGTATACCTGCCCCCCCCCACCAAAAACAACAACAACAACAACAAACCCAGGCACTTAGTAGATACTTGTTGATCGAGGCAGAGAAGCAGGGATCTGGAGTGCTGCTGTAACTGGAAGGCCGAGTGAGTTGAGGAAGTCAGTGGAAAGGTATATTGGACCACAGATGGAGCTGCTGCCAGGACCAGCACACTAGAGGAGAAAGTTCAAGAAAGAGTACTAGGGCCCAGAACCTAGGACCAAGCCTGGGGCTCTGGAACCTGAAATACCAATCCAGAGTATGTAGTCACAGAGGCCAAAGCCAAGAGGAGCCAGGGACGACCAGAGGAGATTCATTCTAAAGTGTTAGCCTGCCCGAAAGAGACTCAGTTGGGTGGTAGCCATCTCTGCCCAGGCTGAGAGTTCTGAATTGTTTGTGACATAATGTGTGTGTGTGTGTGTGTGTGTGTGTGTGTGTGTGTGTGTGTGTGTGTGTGTGTGTGTGTGTCTGAGAGAGAGAAAGAGAGAGAGTCTCACTATGTTGTGATGCTGGTCTTGAACCTTGAACTCCTGGGCTCAGGTGATTCTTCTACTTCAGCCCCCTGAGAAGCTGGGATGACAGGCATATGCCACCATGCCTAGCTTGTGACGTAATTCTTTTTGGACTACACCCTGTCAGTCTGTCCATCTTAAACTTTCTCAGGTTGTCAACTAACTTATCTAATCTTACCAGAGGTTTAACTGATCACAATAATACCTTGTAGTTGTATAATCTTTTAAAGTCTGCAAAATGCCTTTGCAACCACTAAATTCCAATAACAATCCCATAAGGGAGTTGCAGAAGGTGTTAGCATTGCCACTTTACAGATAAAGAAACCAAAATCCACTTGTTTTGCCCAAGGTCACATAGGTAATAATTGACAGAGTCAGAATTAGAACCCTTCTTCTGACTGGAAGCCCAATTTACTGTTTTAAAAATCACACTGTAGATGCCTGATAATTATTTAAGAGATTACCTTTCTCAGTGATACCTTTTAATAGAGGATTTTTGAAAATGGAAAAGACTCTAAGATATAGAGAAGTGACTTTCTTTTTTTATTTTATTTATTTATTGAGAAAGAGTCTTGCTCTCTTGCTCAGGCTGGAGTGCAGTGGCATGATCTTGGCTCACTGCAACCTCTGCCTCCTGGGTTCAAGCGATTCTCCTACCTCAGCCTCCTGAGTAGCCAGGAGTACAGGCACCCACCACCACACCCAGCTAATGTTTGTATTTTTAATAGAGATGGGGTTTTACCATGTTGGCCAGGCTGGTCTCGAACTCCTGATCTCAGGTGATCCACCTGCCTCGGCCTCCCAAAGTGCTGGCATTACAAGAGTGAGTCACTACGCACAGCCAAGAAGTGACTTTCTAATGGTGGAGATTTGGGGTATTTTTGCAGGAGGTGAGAGAGATTTTTGGGCAGGCAATTCTGTCCAGCTCTTCTCAAATTATAACAAGTAGTTGGCAGCCTAGTCTGTGTTCTCCTGATAATCACCCTGCTATCTGGGCTATATGTTATATGCCATCTGGACCAACGTAGGTGATACAGGATAGTTAGTCCTTTGCCCCTTGCTCTACAGATCAGAAAGCATAACATAATATTTAAAAGCAATGACACTGGAGTCAGACAGCTTGGGTTGAAATCACAGCTTTGCCATATATTAACTGTGAAACTCATGGTGAGTCCCTTTACTTCTCTGTGCTTCAGTTTTCTCATCTGTGAAATGGCAATGATAACATTTACCTCATGAGGATTAAATGATTTAATATATGTAATGAGCTTAGAACAGCTCTTGGCATAAAATAAGTGTTATAGAACTGTTACCTAAGTTTAATTATTTTAAATACATATTAGATATCCTTCCAGTGAGAGCTGTGTTGAATACATGTGTAAATATGTGTCGTCTCTGACAGACCAAATCAGGTATGATGAGAAGTAGCATTTTTAGACAAATATGCACATTGGGCAGGGAGCCCAGCCTATGACCCCATACATACCTCAGGACTCTTAAATATCAGTACTGCCAAGAGTTAATGCACCTGAGCAAGTAATAGACACAGTTTCCTCAGGCTACAGACAACAGTAGGTCATTTCAGGGGCAGTTGCTTCTGTCCTACTGAATGCCATGCAATTATAGTCACCAACTATTTGGCTCCTCTGGACCCCAAATGGCCAAATGTTTTCACTTTTCAGGTATAAAGATTTAGATTTAATGTCCCGAAATTTGTATTCATTCATTTGCTGAATAGCTGTATGGGAAACAGGCCCCCTTTTTACCAAGCTTCTGGGAGGGTAGGCGTGATCACTGAAAAAGAGTAGTGGAAAATAAGCGTTTCAGGCATGCAGAATCCCAGCCTCATTTCTGGCTTGCTCCAGGAAAACTTTCGCAGTTGCTCCACTGTCCACTGATCTCTCTGCCTCTGATCTCTGAGAGCACTGACTGCCACTCAGTTTGGCACTTAATTATATACCACCTAAGGGGAAATCTCCCCAATTATAGCCCAGTTCATGTATACCCCCGTTCTCTCAGAGGAAGCCTAAGACAGTTGATATTTGAGAGGGAGAGTCAAAGGCATACATTTACCATTAATTTCCCAGAATTCTCTGTTATATCCCTGTATTTAGTCCATTCACCAGAAGAGTTATGTAGCTGAACTATGTTGCTTTATTCTCCACCCCTCATTACACCTCATCCCCTTAACATTGCCATTATGGAATTCTGTTTCAGCTGGGTGCAGTGGCACATGCCTGCAGTCCTAGCTACTCAGGAGGCTGAAGCAGGAGGCTCTCTCGTGCCCAGGAGTTCAAGACCAGCCTGGGCAACATAGCAAGATCTTGTCTCAAAAAAAACCCCAAAGTTGTGTTTATCTTTTTCTTCTGTTGTTTTGTGTTTTTAAATGAAATCTACCCTAAATCCTCAATAGGAGAAAGGAGCATACATAAATATTCAAAGTGAATTATTGTTTAAAGTAGACAAAATCAACCCTATCATTGGAGCCCTATACATGTTAACAAAGATGAGAAACTCTGAAGGGTTTGTTTGGTGGATCAGCTGGGAGTAAGCACAGAGAGAGAGTTATCAGGAAATGTGGGGCTTTTGGATGCCTGTGGCTTCTGAAATGTCAAAAAGTATAAAGAAATTGTAAAAAGTAGAAAAGCTTAGGGAAGAGAATGGGGCAGGGTGCTGGCTGCCTGGGAAATGGGGAGAAAACTTCTCTCTCTTCATCTCATTCCTTCTAAATGTCCCCCAGCTCATCAATTCTAAATTGGACTACTCCTCTCTCCCTCCTGGCTTCCAGACATCCCCTGTAGAAAATTTGGCTGCAGTTTCCCAGTGACTCCACTCACACATTGTTGATTGTACTAGCATGTAAGTGTCCTGCAGCCATCTTGGGTGCCACACTTGGTGCCACTTTTGGCATATGATTCCAGCATTTTATCACTTGGATTAGAATGTGTACCTGGTATATAATCTGTGATCTGTGCTTGGAATAGGCATAAAAATATCTTTGTGGCCAGTTTGGTCATTTTTTTGGTAATCTTGGTTCTGGGGTGGCAGCTTATTTTAGATCTGTTGTAGAGTGAGAGCCTGATCATCAAGGCTCTTTGAGATTCTATGGCATTATGTGTCAGTAACCAGGAACTGAGACAGTTCTAGCTGATTGTTGTTATAATGCAGAAATGGTAAGATTTTGGCATGATCTGGTCATGACTTTGTACTTTTGGAAATCAGTAGAAAATATGTTACCATTTTTCCCCTTAAAGTAAAAGCAATGTGTGGAAATCCAAATTTTGCAAATAAATTAATGGATGGTTATTTGCTGTGCAAAATGTCTCACAGAGATTCCTTTAAATAGCAAGCTCCTCTGGTGTGCTTAAAATGTGGGCCAGTTTATTTTTAAAAATCCTTTTCACGTGCAGCACATTTAGTAACAAGTCTGTTATATAAAGAAAGATACATATGCATGATGGTTTGGGGTTTGGTTTTGAACCAACAGACTTCACTTGTCCAAATGAATTCACTTCTATCTTTGTCCAGGAAAGTCTTATTTTGACTTAGGAACTGAAGGTAATTGGATTAGAATCCTTAAGAAAATCAACAGAGAAGTACCATTCATTCTGCCTCCTGTGGTGGTCTCAGACAAGCAGATTCTTGTTGCAGGAAAGTCGTAATGGTCTCAATAGTCCTTTCTATGTACTTCTTCCCTGGGGGGGGGGGTGTTAGTAGAAAGTATAATATTTAAAATTTTTTGCTGGAATATATAGACTCTCAAAAAGAAGTCAGAGACTCCTGGTGATGTGTGAATGACATGGAAAGAAATCTGATTGTTTTTTACACAAAAGGTAACCTTCTTGAACATCCCAGGAAGATTAGTAATTACATTCTAAGATTAAGATTAGTCTTAAACTATTTTTGAAGTTAGTGTTAAGATCTTTGGTAGTGTCAGTCACTCTGCAAGTCATGAGACCACCATTACCTTGATGTCTTGTTCTGCCTTTTAAGTCTAACCCATATGTACTCAGCTGTGAGGCATGCTGAGATTCAGTGGAGATGGGGAGGAGGCCAAGGTTGAGCTGAATCAGCAGTTAAGACTCTCATCCAAGGATAGTCACCTGCTATCCATGTCCCAGCAACTGTAAAAATGAGAAAAATTTCACCCAGAATTGGCAAGTATTTATGTCCAGAGGGTCTCATCTGATGGTTTGGGCCTAGTAGCACAGGTGGAGCTGTGAATGAGGCACATGGCAATATCATGCTTTGGGGTAGATGGCTGGGTATGGATGATTATCTAATTTTAGCAGGAATTCAGCTAGTAGCTAGGGACAGAGATAGATCTAGTCCGGGAAGAAAAGCAGCGCTTAGGGTTCAATGGGGACTGACAGAAGACATTGAGCACGATTTAGGAACTACAGAAGAAGCAGTCATGCAACTAATAGGAATAGCTGTTCTTTATTAACTAATCTGTATATCACAGATTATTTTATTTAATGCTCACAACAACTCTGTGAGGTAGTCTGTTGTTTTCTTCTACTGACATCATACAGGGTGTATTTTTTTCAAACACACAAAAAGTTCTCCAATTCACTGTGGTCCTCAACTGGGTGTCTAACAATTCAATTAAATTCTGACACTAGCTACCTGCAGTTAGTCCAGACGTCATGGTTTAAGGGCTTCATCACACAAGACTAGCTCCAATTCAGACACCAGCCACAGATGTGGTTCTCAGATGACCTACACTTCTGTCCAGTTGATTATCAATTTAGGGCTTCCCACAACTCCTCTCAGGTTCAATAATTCCATAAATAAAAGAACTTGGACCAGGCATGGTGGCTCACTCCTGTAATTCCAGCACTTTGAGAGGCTGAAGCAGGCGATCACTTGAGGTCAGGAGTTTGAGACCAGCCTGGCCAACATAGCAAAACTCCATCTCTACTACAAATACAAAAATTATCCAGGTGTGGTGGCGGGCACCTGTAATCTCAGCTACTTGGGAGGCTGAGACACGAGAATCACTTGAACTCGAGAGGCAGAGGTTGCAGTGAGATGAGGTAGTGCCACCGCACTTTGGGCAACAGAGGGAGACTCCATCTCAGAAAACCAAAACCAAAATCAAAACCAAACAACAAACAAAATAAAACCTCAAATAACTCAGGAACACATTTCACTTATTATTACTGGTTTATCATGCAACTTAGGAACAGCCAAATGAAAGAAATGCATAAGGTAAGACATGAGGGCCTGGGATGGGGGATACATGGAGCTTGCATGCCCTCCTGCCCAGCACATCAACATGTTAACCAACCCAGAAGCTCTCCAGATATCTTTTTTCAAGAGTTTTTATAGAACATAATTTCCAGCCCTCCTCCCTTCCCTAGAGGTCTGGGAGTAGGACTGAAAGTTCCAACACTCTAGCCACATTTAGTGTTTCTGGTGACCAGCTCCCATCCAGAAGCTATCTAGGGGCCCTACCCTGCATCGGCTGAATAGAATAAACCCAGGTCTGTTTGAAAAAGATTCGTTATGAATAACACGACACTCCTATCACTCAGGAAATTCCAGGGGTTTTAGGGGCTTTGTGCCAGGAACCAGGGACAGAGTCAAGTACATTTTTTCTTATACCACTGATATGTATTGTTGTTATTCTTATTTTATAGATAAGGAATCTTAGGCACAAAAAGGTGAAGTAACTTGATTAACGTCACACAGCTGGAAAGTAAGTAGTGGCCAAGAATTGAACCCAAGTCTGGCAGCTGTCAAAGCCCTCCACTTAGCAAGCATCTTGCCTGTACTGTGTTGTATATGTCATGGCTGAAGTTGGAGGGAAGGATTGCCAAAACTCAGGCAGCTCCCTACACTTACACTGCTTAGGGCAAGTAAGGCCATAGGTAGCAGAAAATGGAGAAAATAAAACCCCCAAGCCAACAAAGCAAAAACTAAGGTCAGCACTGCCAAAAATCCAGCATTCCAAAGGTCATAATGCTGAAGAACATCTTTGTTTTTCTTTTAAATTTAAGGATAACTGAACTGCATATGACTCCCAGTCACATGTTGTGGAGAAGATTGGGAAACAGATTTCAAGTAGCAAGAGGAAGTTGAGTTCATTACACCTTTGTGGAGTGCTTGCCTGCTATTTGCCAGGCGCTCTGCTAAGGTTGTCTAGTGAAGAAAGGCAAAATGAAGAAGAAATCAGGCAGAAGTTAAACCTATGAAAAACTGTAGTCTGGAGGTCACCAGGTCAAAAATGTGTCAACTTGTTAGGATCAAAACCAGTATCATCTGTCTGTCTGTCTGTCTGTCTCTCTCTCTCTCTCTTCCTTTGGTAGAGACAGGGTCTCACTATATTGCCCAGGCTGATCTTAAACTCTTGGCCTCAAGTGATCATCCCACCTTGTCCTCCCAAAGTGCTGGGATTTAAAACCAGTTTTTTTTTTTTTTTGAGATGGAGTTTCGTTCGTGTTACTCATGGTGGAATGCAATGGCACAATCTCGGCTCACCACAACCTCTGCCTCCCAGGTTCAAGCAATTCTCCTGCCTCAGCCTCCCGAATAGCTGGGATTACAGGCGTACGCCACCACACTGGGCTAATTTCTGTATTTTTAGTAGAGACAGGGTTTCGCCATGTTGGTCAGGCTGGTCTTGAACTTCTGACCTTATGATCTGCCCACCTCGGCCTCCTAAAGTGCTGGGATTACAGGTGTGAGCCACTGTGCCCAGCCTAAAACCAGTCTTTTAAGAGCTGTGTTGCTCACCTCCAGTCATCAGCTTGTGAACTAGTCTTGCCTGTCCTAAGCAATGAGCTCCCTGAGTCTTATCTTCCCAGTCCCTATAGTTGCTGCTGTGTAGGAAGGTCCTGAGAATTGGGTCATTCTAAATTGGTTGTTATTCCAAGGATGCATGAGCTCCATTGTCAATACAGACAGGCAAAGTTGCACTTACTCATTTGACCAGTTAGTCTGCAGTTCCACATTGAATAGTTACTGAGGGCCAGATACCAGAGATTATTACCAGGAGGAAAATAATATTATGTAGCTATAAAGGGTTAGGTGGATACGGAGTGTGATGAGTAGCAGAGCCAGCAGCCAGTATAGTTTAGAGTTGAATAGAGCTGGAGCCCTGGTGCAGATAAGGCAAACAGGTAAGAATCTATCCTTTCGGAAAGGGCCTGGCTGTATAAAAGACCCTTAATGGTGTGAATCCACATCTCAAATGGTTAGACCAGACATGTTAATGATTTTTTACAGCCTTGAGCTCAGTAGAGTCTATTTGAATATAAAGTTGTGCCCAGAAGCAGCATGGTATAGAGGAAAGAGCACTGGATTGGGAGCCAGGAAATTTGGATGCTAATTCAACCTATGCTACTGATGTTTTGTATGATTTGGAGCAAATCACTTAACCTGCATCGCT
Organism: Cheracebus regulus; assembly: GCA_963574635.1. Taxonomy (NCBI): domain Eukaryota; kingdom Metazoa; phylum Chordata; class Mammalia; order Primates; family Pitheciidae; genus Cheracebus; species Cheracebus regulus. The sequence continues at coordinate 17,943 of CAUYQU010089676.1, forward strand.
CCAAGATTTTCCATTTCTAATAAGAAGACGTTTGGGTTTGACTGACCTTTCCAAACAGCCAATCCCTAATTAAGCTCGGAAACATTTTAAATCAACTCCTGCTTCTTTCCTTGCCCTTCCTCACCTTCCCTATCTTATTCCTGCTGTCCAGGGTAAGGAATTTCAATACTAACTTGGACCACAGTACAATCTAAGTTAGGAAACCCTGGACTAGTTGATATCGATATTTTGGGTACTTTCCAGCTCTAAAATTCCATGATTTTGTGTCAGTCTAACTGTGGGCTTCAGATACGTTATTTTCAACATTTGTAAAGATTGGCAGTTGGCCAGACGTTATGTTCAGGCCAGATATGGGGGGTAGGGCTGGCCAAGTAAAATACCTTGCAGAAAAAATTGGAATTATTATATCTAAGTTGATGGAAACACAGCAAGCGTGAGGATCTCATCTGTCCACATGGAGATAAATTAAGTGGAGAAAACTCATAATGGTCATTGCTCTTATTATTTTTAGTTATCTTTTAATAATCACCTACTATGTGGCAGGCACCCAACCAGGTTCTCTATATTAAAGTTACATCTTTCATTCTCATGATAAATCTATGAGATATTTATTGTTTTCTTATCCTCATTTTTCAGATGAGGAAATTGAGGTTTAGAGAGGATGGAAACTTCCCCCACACAGCAAGAGAAAGGAGGCTAGTTAAAGAAGGCCTGGCAGCTCCAGGGACCTTGGTAGATCAGGCTTGGGTGACTGAAGAGAAGATGCCTTGCGTTTGAACAATGATAGGACCTGGCACCTTTGAGGGAGGGCTTGGATCTCCAATGACTAGGTTAAATGGTAGTCAATTAACCTGGAGAAAAAAACAATAAGAATCCAGTGCCTGAGAATCAGACTTATGTGTGAAGATATCGAATTTGTTTGGCTTTGTTTTGGTTGGAGGTCCCATCATTTTCTTCAAAACACTATTTTTTGTTTTCACTGTGAATTCTTTGTTAGTAATGGGATACATAAACTGGATTTCTATAGCTTGCCTGTAGAGAGGAATGTACCATTTCTGTACAGACCTGTTTGCCCACATAGATAAACTATTGAGTCTAATGATAATTTCCCTTTAGGGATGCACTGCACTAAATTTATTGTCTGACTGGATGTTCACTACAGTTTTGGTGCCATTTAAATTCATTGATCTTTAGAGTTATGCTTTGTAGCTTATGTCTGGGCAGCAATCAATAATTTTATATTTAGTGTGAATTTAACTGTAACCAAAAGATGGAGTGCTTCTTTGTCATGGTTCTTTACTGTAAATAGAATCTGTGCTTCCTATGTAGTGTCAGAATAAATGAAAATGAAAGTTTTCTGTATGCTCTCTGAAAAGTGACAACAACTCATTCACAGTCAGGCTAGGAGGTGGTGAATTCAACTTGTGGTGAGTATGAGATTTATAGATTCTGCTTAAGGGTGAAGGAAATTATTTAGGAATATGGTGCTCCTCATACTACTGTATTTCAAAATATCCTTTAAAAATATCTCATTAATACCATTAAGAAAAAAATGCATTTGCTTTGATAAGAGCTTAATTATACCAATTTGATTCATTATCCATGAATATACTTTATAATTTCCCTTATGTGTTTTTGTTTCCCTTATGTGTTTTGCTGAAAAATGTTTATTTTCTCTGATCTTTAATGGATGCCAATAAGAGACAGTATATACTATTTATGTATTTGTTCATATATTGATTGTAGTGCATTCTATATTCTACCTGTATAATTTTCAGAATTCTCAACAAGGTTATACATGCCTGTTAATCAGCTCAGCCTCCATCACTTTTGATCGTCCTGAGAAACCTAGTGGCCCACCTCCCCTCTGTGTCACTCTCATTGACCCCCTCTTCCTGATCTGCTCTGACATTCTCACCATAAAGTAACTCAGGAAGGCCATGCTGAATAAAAAGATATTCTCTGGAAAAGGGAGGTGGATCCTGAACATTGTTTTCTAGCCATTTCAAGATGGTTTTTCAGATTAGCTGATTGTTGCCTTGGAAGACACAAGGTGCTTAACCCTATAAAAATTTGCTGTGTCATAAATGGTGGTTGGAAAGTCAGAAGACCTAAGTACTTAACCTAGGGCAGGTCACTATCCTTTTCTGGACCCCAAACTTATCATTTATTGTGTTAGGCTGAATAATGCCCCTTTCCAATATATCCATGCCCTAATCTTTGGAAGATATGACTGTTACCTTACATAGTAAAAGGGACACTGTAGATGTGATTAAATTAAGCGTCTCGATATGGTGGGATCAGCCTGGATTATCTGAGTGAGACCAGTATTATCACAATGGTCATTATAAAAAGAGGCAAGAGGATTCATAGGAGGATGAGGAGGCAGTGTGATGATGGAAGTAGAGGGTAGAGTGATGTGTTTTGAAAATAGAGGAGCCATAGAGGAGCCACCAGCCAAGGAATACAGGTAATCACTAGAAGCTGAAAAAGTCAAGGAGAAGGGTTCCCTCCTAGAGACTCCAGAAGGACCCAGCACTGCTAACACCTTGACTTTAGCCCAGTGTGAGTGATTTTGGACTTCTAGCCTTATGAATGATAAGAAAATAAATTTGTGTTGTTTTAAGCCACTAAGTTTGTGGTAATTTGTTAGAGCATCAATAAAGAACTAACACATTGTAAAATGAGGAAGTTGGACTAGGCAATCGTTAAAATTGTTTCTGGCTATAATGGTCAATGGTCTAGGATAAACCTAGGATAAATGTTTCGGTAGATAGGAACAAGTACTGTTTGAATGGATGGAAAAGGAATATGATATAAAAAACAGGTATAGTCTTACTAACCACTTTGGTTTTATCCATACATGGCAGAAGTAGCTCTTAATGAAAAAGACTGTAGAAGAGGTAATCTTTAAAAAATAAGCAATACTGGGCAGGGTGGCTCATACCTGTAATCCCAACACTTTGGGAGGCTGAGGAAGGAGTATTGCTTGAACCCAGGAGTTTATGACCAGCCTGAGCAATATAGTAAGAATATGTGTCTACAAAAAATAAAAGAATAGCCAGGAGTGGTAGAATGCACTTGTGGTGCCAGCTACTTGGGAGGCTAAGGTGGAGGATGGCTTCAGCTCAGGAGGTTGAGGCTGCAGTGAGCTGTGATTGTGCTACCTCACTCCAGTCTGGGCAACAAAGTGAGACTCTGTCCCAAAAAATAAAAATAAATAAAAAATTAAAAAGCATAATTAGTGTTAGCAAATTTTATAGTACATTGGAGCATGGTCTACTCTCAAAGTAATCAAAGGAGAGAATATAGATACCATCAAATTATTTTCTCTCCAAAATTTGTATCCTCAATTGTATTGTAAGTTGTTGGGCCAGGGTTGGGTGGAAATAGAGCCCATTATTTTAGGCAGTGCCTTTTAGAACTAGTGTTCACTGGAGATGATTCTGTGGCTGAACTAACTAAGAGGCAAATTACTGGTGAAACAGTCTGCTGGGGTGAGGAAGGTCTCAGAGTAGCAGATGGCTTTGATCATCACTGACTGAATGGTCTTACATATCTGTATCTATGTTTAACTAAGGAACTATATTCATGTCTCATATAACTGTGAAAAACTCATTTTTTCTTTACTATCTTCACTTGCTTTGGTAGCCATATTTTTAAGTCTACCCGCAGGTTCCTAAAGGAAAAATGATGAAGCAAAAGAACAAAATGGTTAAGCAGTGATGGACAATGAAAGAGATCCATTTATTCTCTCATCCATCCATCTATCCATTCTCCATCCACCCATCCATCCATCCATCGATCCATCCATCCATCCATCTATCCACCTACCCACCCATCCATCCACTATAGTTTGAGTACCTGCTCAGGGCATGGCTCTGTACTATGTGCCGTAAGAACATCAAGATGAACTGGATACAAATTCTGTTTATAGTCAACTTGAGAGTGAATGGGAGAGTTGCAAATTGTCTAATACCTTATAGAAAAGTGATATCTATATTATAAGACAGTTCTAGGCAAAATGTAAAGTGTATAGGAGTATATCAGTGCTTGTCTAGTATTCCACACCCTCTTATTGTGAAAGATACCAAAGAGCAGCATAGCATCATCTAAAATCCACCTTCATAATGAGAGTTTATAATACAGATAAAATTAACTAGAGGATGTGTGTGTGTCTGTGTGTGTATCTTCCTTGTGGCATTTCCTAACATGGATTAGATATGCCTACACTACTGGGGCATTTTAAATAAAAAGGATCAGTACCATAGGAAAGGTAAGCAAAATAATAATAATAATAATAAAATAAAGAGGTCTTTTATTTTTGTTTTTCTTTCTTTCCTTCTTCCCTCCCTTCCTTCCTCCCTCCCTCCCTCCCTCCTTCCCTTCCTTCCTTCCCTCCCTTCCTCCCTCCTTCCTTCCTTCCTCCCCTCTTCCCTTCTTCCCTTCCTCCCCTCTTCCCTTCCTCCCTTCCTCCCTTCCTCTCTTCCTCTCCTCCTCCCTCCATCCTTTCTCTTTCTCTCTCTTCCTTTCCTTTCCCCTTTCTTTGCCCTTTCCTTTCCCCTTTCTTCCCTTCCCTTCCCTTTCTTTTCCTTTCTCTTTCCTTCTCTCCCTCCTTCCTTTCTTTCCTTTTAAGAGACAGTCTCACTCAATTGTTCAGGCTGGAGTGCAGTGGAATAATCATAGCTCACTGAAGCCTCGAACTCCTGAGCTCAAGGGATTCTCCTGTCTCAGCTTCCTGAGTAGCTGAGACTACAGGTGAGCGCTACCCTGCCCAGCTAAGGAAAGAGATTTATTATGTGATTTCCTCAGTCAGCATCTGTTTAACTAATAGTAGAAAATTCTAGAATCTAAGTAGGCACTATCCTCTAAGCTGCAAAGGGCACTAGGACTAATATTTGTTCATTTAAAGCAGAAGTGGCAACTAGATGCCTGTCAGGGCAGACAGGTGATTTAAATGAGTGATGCAAGCCAGATTGTATTTTCAGGAAAGACACATTTGTTTTGCATATGAATACATAGTAATATTCTTCACTTCTGCAAAAAAAATGCTCTTCTTCCCATTTTTTTCTTAAAATACAGCGTTTATATTTAGTTTTGTCTTCTTATTTTTGTTAGGCATGGACAGGAGAAATATTTCACCTTTTTTACTGGAAGAAAAATAACAGTTCAAATGCAATGATAAAGGGCTCCTGATACCAAACTGCAGTGTCAAGGAGGCAATAGGAAATGGCGAGGAATGTGGCTACCTCACTGCATGCATAGAGAATGCACGTCTTGTCTAATGGGGCAGCTTCTTTTCAGCTCTGGCCAATCATTGACACAGGAGAATATGGGCTTAGTATTGCCTGGCAGTGTGATTTTTCAAGAAAAGATGGAAATACAGATTTTTATGTGAAATCTCCCACTTTTTAAATGTTAGTACCTTTTACAAAAAAGATACAATAAACCATATGCACCACATAGACAATGCCCATAGGCCTCCAATTTGCATCATTTGATTTAAATAATACTTTATAATTTTTATCTTTTCGGTGCCAGCTTCCATCACTGCCAAGTACAAATTCTAATGTCTTAATCTGAAATGAGAGTGGGAATAAAAGGCAGCCTGTGTTAGAGGTAAGAAATGGAATTTGAGGCCCGTTGCAGTGGCTTGCATCTGTATTTCCAGCACTTTGAAAGGCCAAGGCAGGAAGATTGCTTGAGTTCAGGAGTTCGAAACCAGCCTGGGCAAGATGGCGAGACCCCTGTCTCCTCCCCAACCTCCCCCCCCCACCCAAAATTAGCTAGGCATGCTGGTACGTGCCTATAGTTCCAACTACTTGGGAGACTGAGGTGAGAGGATCACTTGAGCCCAGGAGGTTGAGGCTGAAGTGAGCTGTGTTCATACTACTGCACTCGCGTCTAGGCAACAGAGTGAGACCCTGTCTTTATAAAAAAATGATAATAAATTTGAAGTGAAGAAAAAAAAAACACCTGAGATACTTTTGTTCGTCTCCTTGCCAAATAAATATTGCCAGGACTGTCTCGTTCTCTTCGTGGAGATCTAATATATGTCTAAGCCTAGTACTTACATTTTTGAAACAACAAATTGGGATACATGATCTGACAGTGGGACATAGTATTGAAATGTGGGAATGTCCAGGACAATCTGGGACACATGGAAGGCATTCTTACAGAAACCCAAATAAAGGACCTTAGGGACTCACTAGGTTGCTTACTTTCCAGGTGGCAGTCCTCTGCCACCAGGTCTTTTTGTATTTTTGTCTTTTTCAATATCTTGGTAACTAAGACCCCTTTGGATGGACCTGCTTTCTAGTGAATTGCAAATCCACAGAGGCACCTGCATTTGCATGACTGTCTGAACCTTCAGCTCCGGCTGTTGGCAGCACCAAAGCACCTTGCTGACCCCGCTGTGGCTTTCACTTGTCTCCTGCCTGCCATGAGGAGAAAGCCCACTTGAAAGTGCTTTCCCATATTTGCTGCAATGCCAAAGTATAGAAGGAAGTGCAGGGGGAAGCACTGTCAGATCCAAGTTAAGAGTCTTGTCAGAGAAGGCTTGGGCTGATTTGACTTGGGAGTTGTTTCATGTTGGATAGTGGCTGGTGACAAAGCTGGTGGCTGCGGAAGTGAGGGAGACTAGAGGGCAGCAATGGTGTCATGGGAAAGTCTGGTCTCTGAGTCTTAGCTCAAACTCAAGAGCGTTTTGGCCCCAGGCTATTCAGTGGAAGTCCAGGAGTGTTGAGTACCTGGAGGAACAGAAGAGCTTGTGCTCTTCTCAAATATATTTTAAAAATCCACCATTTCTGGCTGGGCGCAGTGGCTCATCACTGTAATCTAAACACTTTGGGAGGCCGAGGCGGGTAGATCACCTGAGGTCAGAAGTTCAAGACCAGCCTGACCAACATGGAGAAACCCTGTCTCTACTAAAAATGCAAAAAATTAGCCGAGCGTGGTGGCACATGCCTCTAATCCTAGCTACTTGGGAGGCTGAGGCAGGAGAATCGCTTGAACCTGGAAAGCAGAGGTTGCAGTGAGCTGAGATCATGTCATTGCACTCCAGCCTGGGCAACAAGAGCAAAACTCCTTCAAAAAAAAAAAAATCCACCATTTCTTTATGCTGATCTCACAAAATGTGCTGAATACAATCCACTTGCTACCAGTTGGAGCTGTGGCCTAGTTCCTCTGTGAGGGCCTTCTAGCTATGACCCTTCATTATTTGGTAGTATTTAAAAAACCCAACCTGAAAACTAAATGCTTTAAAGCCCTGAAATGAGGTCAGGTGGTGTGTGGCCAGACAGCATCTAGAAAGAAATGTTGTTGCTCTCAGAGAAAACTGAAGAGGAGCCAAGTACTGAGCAGGCATCCACTTTTTTTCCCATGTGAACTTTCTCACCTTCCTATGTGGACCTTTGGTCTTCTTAACTTTTTGTTTAGATCATGGTAGCTGTAAATCCAGATCATATCTAAATCTTTAATAGTAATTGACTACATTCTCTTCAATGCTTTCCCACATCTGCCAATAAGTCAAATAGAATTTGGTAGATTGGGTTTGGACTTGTGACAATCTCTGATTTGACTTTTGAAGTGCTAAGGAATAATTTTGTGTTGGAATGGAGTGGGAGGAGGGTAAAGTGGTGCTGTTTCTTGGACTTTGATTTCTTTCTCCTCTCTGTTGAAAATGAGAATATGGAGCAAAGTTCATTCATTTAACGGGGTTTTCCCTGACTGCTTATTTGCTCACACAGTGGTGGTGGTTGTTGACTGTTTCAGATATGTACATACACCGAGTGGCTTGGTTATGAATGTGGGTTTCATAGACTCATAGGGTATCAGAGCTAGAAGGAATATTTGAGAGGATCTCATCCACCAAAGTCCTCATTTTACTGATGAGGAATCCTTAGGGGAAAGTGACACAGTGATTTAGTGGCAGAGCTAGTACAAGAGCTGGGGTTCCTGTTCTTCATATTTTTCAATCCAGAGTTCTTCATCTTTAATATTTCCTAATGTGAAATAGCTACATAGATCAGTTGTGGAGATCAACCATACCCTCATCTATGACTCTGATACTTTCCTTCCTAAGAAGTCAATAAATATTATGAACCCAGTATAAATGATAGCTACTATGGAAAATACTGCCAGTAAAAACTGTGCTTCCTAGATGTAGGCTTATTATAGCCAATGAGTTCTCAGACTTATCAATCAGTAGGGGCACTTAAGATGTTTATATATTTACCACCTCCACTGTCCCTAATTACTACCAGCACTGTTTTTAGTTGGTTAGATAACTATAATTGTGGCAACTGTTAAAAACATTTTCATGTTTAAAAAACCATGTTTGGTGAGTAGGTTGACCAAAAAGAAAAAAAAAACCTCATGTTATACTTTTTAAATTTTAGTACTGGATATGGAGTAGGTACTCAGTAAATCTGCATTGAATGAAATAAAGACTTCACTGCAATTTCAGGCTTTGCTGTTCTGTCCGTTGGCCCAGGCTTCTTTGGGGAAGTACTTCTGTCTACATGCTCCAACTATCATATATTTTCTTTCAAGTTTTTTTAGATTTATTTTTTATTTTATCTTATTTATTTAATTTATTTTGTTAGCAATGAGGTCTCTGTCGCCCGTAGTGGTACCATCATAGTTCACTGCAGCCTTGAACTCCTGGGCTCAAGCGATCCTCACACCTTAGCCTCCTGAATAGCTGGGACCACAGAAGCATGCCACTACAGCTGGTTAATTTTTTATTTTTATAAAAATAAAAATTTGTAGAGACAGGGTCTTGCTATGTTGCCCACCCTGATCTCGAACTCCTGGGTTCAAGTGATCCTCCTGCCTTGGCCTCCCAAAGTGCTTGGATTATAGGTGTGAGCCACTGCACTCAGTGTGATACCTCTTTATTTCTAATCTCCTCTGTTCTTCTCACAGTACAAAAGATTACCTGGACATAGTGCTTCTCAAATAATTCTAATGGTAATTAAATGGTAAGGAAAAGTATATACCTTCTGACAAGGAGTAGTTTAAAGTGGCTTATTGCAAGTACATAATTCCTGTTAAACCTTGTCTTTTACTGTGGAAATATATAAGAGCTTTTTATTCTGCTTCATCCTTTGTTTGAATGGAAAATTTTTATTTGCTCCCAAATTTTGAGATAAAACTGCTGCTCAGGAAAATGTGCCATTTTTATATTCCATGGCATTTCTTGGGGCACGCAATCCACATCATAGGATCCCGATTTGAGGAACATGGAACTAGAAAGTAGGAGGTATAGCAGGATGCAGTGCAGCATGCTAAGGTGGGAGGGTCACTTGAGGCCAGGAGTTCAATTCCAGCTTGAGCAACATAGTGAGAACCTATCTCTTGAGAAAAAGAATTTTTTGAAAAAGAAAGTATCTGCTGGATCCAGCCCTTTGAAGCAAGGTCATTGTTCTTAGCCTGGGAGGTTACGACATCTAATTTCTTTGGAATTGGAACAATAGTTTTCAAACAATAATAATAATAAAACTATCCAAGTAATGTTTCCTTAAAATAAAGCTGGCATGTAAGGCCAATATGTAAGATTTGGGTCTTTTCTGGTAAAGGCAGGGGATTGGAGGTCTGGAGCCTTACTCCTTTGGGTTCCTTCTTGTAATCTCTGAAAGCAGTTTGAAAAGTTATAAATTAGGGTGAAACCATTCTTCATTCAGATCTGGCATCTTTCATTCATTCAACATCTATTCGCTTGATGTTTGTTGAATGATTACTATGTGCCAGGCACTGTTCTGACACTGCTGATAAAGCAGTGAATAAAAAATTACAAATTTCCTGCCCTGATGGAACTAACGTTTTAGTGGAGTGGTCAGCCTACTACCATGCTAAATAAGTAAAATACATAGTTTGTTAACTCTTCCTAGTCCTGAGGAGAATAGTAAAGCAGGGAGGAGGATTGGAATTGTCATGGTATTTGTTTTCCATTTTAGAAAGAGGTGAGGTAAGGCCACAATGAGAAGACAAGTTTTCAATAAAGACTTGAAGGGACTGAGGGAGCTAGCTTTGTGGAGATCTGGTGAAACAGCCTTCCAAGTGGAGGGAAGAGCAAGTACAAAACCTTGAGGTAGAAGGGAAAGAGAAAAGAGGAGACAAGAATGACATTAAGGTTTGTTTATTTCCCCAATATATTACCACATTAGACACTGAAGTTTTTGAACTGAGCCATCAGAAGAATGAGGTTGTCCTTAGCTGAGATAAGAAGACTGAGGGAAGAGAAGGGTTTGTGTCTAGGGGGTGAGGTAGGTGGGGGCAGAGGGGATATCAGGAACTCATTTAGACATGTTAAATTTGAGATGTCTGCCCTATATCCAGGTAAAGATGACTGGTAAGCAGTTGGATGTATAAACCTTATTCAAGGCAAAGTTCAGGCTTGAGATTGACATTTTCCCATACCCCTGTAATAAGAATGTGACATATCAGAAATACATCAGCAAACTGTCTTTCTACAAATAGCATGTGCCCAGAAGGTTTATGGCTTCTAGTCCCAGTCAATTGAAGCTGCTACATTCCAGTTGGCCTATGTACAGACAATCCGTTGCTTTCACCCTTAACAAGTGAGTTGGATAAACATGTCCGCACTTTCTTTCAAGGATCCCTAGGGATGACTTGCGGAGCTCAGTAACGCAGTTCCAGTGGAACTACATTTCATAATCTCAGATCCAGAATGTTGCTTTTCAATTGTATTGGCCTCCTTAGGGGGCCACAAAAACTTAGAAATAAAGCAAAGAAAATTCGTTTAGCCACCAAGTTTGCCCTTGCAGAACCCAGGACACATCACAAAGCTGGCATTATCCCACATTGTGAATGACTTATCAAGAGGAAATCCTCTTCAAAGGAATGTCAAGGGCAGACTCGAGGGGAAAAGAAGATAAAAAAGCAACAGGGAGCCCTGGAAGCAGGAGTGTGGGGTTGGAGGATGGGGGGAGGAGTGGCAGATTGGCTTTGCCAAGATCACAGAAGGAATAGTTTTCTTGACTTGTGTGCAGAGGAGCTCCAGTTTTTACTTAGTATCAGAGGGTCAAGCCACCTCCCTCTATCCCAGTAGCTGCTTCCTAGAGCAACTACTCAGCCCCAGGTCCAAAGCGTGGGAACTGGAGAAAGGCCACTAGTCACTCAGCACCGACAAATATAGTAAACTCCTGCTGTCTTTGTTAGAGTGTGGGAGGCTGGGGAAGGGGAGGAGGTTGATACAGGATAAGGAAGTAAAGTAGACGAAAAAGTACAGGAAAGGGTATTATTGGGCGTTCTAGAAGGGAGAGCTTAAAGTGGGTTAGAGAAGATTTTCAGGACTAGGTGACATTTAAATGATAAGCAGGATTTGACTAGGCAGAAATGGAGAAAAGGGAAATCCTAGCAAAGGAAATGGCATGAGCAGAGGGAGATGTCTTCAGGGAATAGTAAATTAAAGTGGGCAGAGCTAAAGTAAGTGAAAGAGGGCATGAAAAGGAAAGCCATACAGTACAGTGGTTAAGTACATAGTCTCTGGAGTCAGACATATTGGTTTGAAGCCAGGCTCTGCAATTTACTATGTGACCTTGGGCAAGTTACTCAACGTATTTTATTCTCTGTTTCCTTAATGTAAAATGAAAATAATAAAATTAATTGCATAATAGGGTGTTTGTGAGTATTTAAGGAGATAATATCTAAGTCCTTGGCACAGTTCGATTTAAGTGCTTGGCATAGTTCTATTTAAGTGCTTGGCATAGTTCTTTATAACCTAACTATCAATCATACTCTGAAGAGAATTACACTAAAACATTTATAGTAGTTATACTTGGGTTTAGGGATTAAGGAGAATTTTTCTCTATTTTATTATTTTCTTTTCTTACATATACATTCTCACAGCAATAATTAGAAAAAGCAAAAGAAGTTTTTCTTTCTTTTTAAGCATGTGTTAAAGGGCTGGGTGTGGTGGCTCATGCCTGTAATCCCAGCACTTTGGGAGGTTGAGGTGGGCAGATTGCTTGAGGTTAGGAGTTTGAGGCTGGCCTGGCCAACATGGCAAAATCCTGTCTCTACCAAAAAATACAAAAATTAGCCAGGCATGGTGAGACACATCTGTAGTCTCAGCTATTTAGGAGGCTGAGACAGCAGCATTGCTTCAGCCCAGGAGGTGGAGAGTGCAGTGAGCCCAGATTGTGCCACTGTACTCCAGCCTGGGCAACAGAGCCAGACCCTGTCTCAAAAAAAAAAAAAAAAGAAAACACACACACACACACACACACACACACACACACACTGTAATAAAAATAGAGACAATTAAAATTATGCTACCTCTTGACCTATTTTGTGTAGACTTTATAGTAAAGCTTATTGTACCAATAAAGTATCTTACAAGATGAACTGCTAAAATTGTTAGCATTTGCAGTTACTTATCTATGAGTAAGAATTTTCTCAATACTGTGCCACCAAAATAAAAAACAAAACAGAAATAAGTAGGGCCATGGTGGGGCACACCTGTAGTCACAGCCACTTGGGTGTCTGAGAATTGCTTAAGCCCAGGAGCTCCAGGCTGCAGTGCCTGTGAACAGCCATTGCACTCCAGCCTGGGCAATACACTGAGACCCAGCACTATTATAAAACAAAAATGAAAACAGAATCAAATTGGATGTTAATATAAGAATGTAGTTCCCTAGCACTTGATTTCAGATTTTTGTGTTTATCAAAACAGCCCCATTTTTCTGACTGATTTTAAAATACATAGATTTACTGATTTTTAACTTACAAAATAAATTTATATTAATAATTTAACCACCCAATGGGCTCACCTTGCCTGCTGCCTAGACAGAGTCGATTTCTCAAGACAGGGGAATTGCAAGAGAGAAAGAGTAATTCATGCAGAGCTGGCTGTGTGGGAGACTGAAGTTTTATTATTACTCAATTCAGTCTCCCTGAGCATTTGGGGATCAGAAGATAATTTGGTGCGTGAGGGAAGGCCAGTGAGTCAAGAGTGCTTATTGGTTGGGTTGGAGATGAAATCATGGGAAGTTGAAGCTGTCCTTTTGTGCTGAGTCAGTTGCTGGGTGGGGGACACAAGATTAGATGGGCCAGTTTATTGATCTGGGAGGTATCAGGTGATCCATCAAGTGCAGGGTCTGCAAAATATCTCAAGCACTGATTTTAGGAGCAGTTTATGGAGGGTCAGAATCTTGTAGCCTCCAGCTGCGTGACCCTTAAACCATAACTTGTAATTTTGTGGCTAATTTGTTAGTCCAGCAAAGGCAATCTAGTCTACAGGCGTGAAGGTTTGTTTTGGGAAAGGGCTATTATCATCTTTGTTTTAAACTACATATTATAAACTAAGTTCCTCCCAAGGTTATTTCAGCCTACACCCAACAATGAACAAGGACAGCTTGGAGGCCAGAAGCAAGATGGAGTGGTTAGGTCAGATCTCTTTCACTGTCTCAGCCACAAACTTGCAATGGGGGTTCAATAAGGTATCACTTTTGTGTGTTTTATACTCTGGAGTTCTGTCACAGGTTTTTGTCTAAGATAGCATTCATTTGCTTTTGAAAAATAAAAGTATCTGAAAACCATATTCTATAGGAATTGGGGGCCTCTGGAAGTTTTGGGGTTGGGGAATATAAATCTTAAATCTGTACCTCTGGAATGTTTATTTGGCAGCAATGTGAGAGATGGATTGTTGGGGAGAAACTGGAGACTAGAATCCGGGAGAATAGTGCCTAATTAGAGGATAAGACAGTGGGCATGTGGGGAGGATGGATGACAGAGATGCTGAGGGGCAGACTGACATGACTTGACAGAACATGACAACTGATTACTTATGAGACAGGGTAGTCAAAGGTGATGTGCTGAAGTTTAAAACACAAGTCCCCAAGATTAAAACGTTGCTGTCCTCAGAGATCACAGACACAGAAAGAGGAGTAGATTTAAGGAACAGAGGCAGGGGATAATGCTTATTGAGTCTCAGTTGTTTGTGGACAGAAAAGTAGGAGAGATGTCATTCAGCACTTGGAAATATGAGTCTAGAACTCAGGAGATTATTCTGAACTGGAGATGGAGATGAAAATTTAGGAGTGATCCACTTAGAGTAAGGCCCAAAAATTGCTAATGAAAACTATGAATAGAAGTATAGTGAGATTATTGTTTTTAAAAAACATTCTTTTAGAGACAAAGTCTCACTCTGTTGCCCAGCCTGGAGTGCATTGGCAGGATCACAGCTCACCATAACCTTAAACTCCTGGGCTCCAGCAGTCCTACTGCCTTGGCCTGCCAAAGTATGGGATTACAGATGTGAACCACCATGTCAGACCGTGGCCAATATTCTTCATGTAAAATCACATCATGCCAATTTACAAAGTTTTGTTTCATCTTAAATGAAGTGACACAGTTGCTCTCAATCTGTGCGAGATAGTGAGTTGGGATTGCACTGGGTAGTGTTTTCCAGCTTAATGTTAGAGGCAGGACCCAGGTGGACCTTGGAAGATCATTGTCAGAGCATTGACTCAGCTTCACCTGGTAGAATTAAGTAGGCCTAAATGGATCACAGAAGAAGATAATATAGCTACATGCTCAATCTGCCACAGACTATAAGAAATTTATGTTTCACTAGTAGGAATATTTATATAGATGCCAGAATGACGTGAATTCTAGACATCATACAAAAATCCTAGTGCTGCTAGAGAAAAAAATTATTTGCTAGCGAAGAGTTGTCACTTAACATATTGTGGTATGCTTGCAATTTGGAATCTGAAAAATAATGAAATTTTAGAACTCAAATGGCCTATGGAGTTATTTTATTTCAACTTTCTAATTTAACATTTAACCCAAAGTCATGCTTGGCAGCAGAGCTCAGAACTCAGGTCAGCCCAGTGTGCTTCTCGTGATATTGCATTCCATCTAATTCCATTCATTTAATTTTGAACTGCAAAACAGTAGGTCTCTAATTCAATGGGGTTTGAAGCATATAAAGGAAATTAACCTTATCTGTAATAGGATGTAAATGTATCAGGCAGTGCTTGACCTAAGGTAAGACAAGGAAGCTACAACTCTTCCATAACTTTTTAGATGGTTGTGTGATGAGAGTCTTTATAACTTTTTGATTCAGTTACTTCCTTATTTCTCCTCATACATATTTGCATTTATAGAATGAAGTTGAAGAGTATGGATTATACAAGTGGTAGCTAAATTTGCAAGAAAATGATCTATGTAACTATGTCAGGTGGCCACAGTGGCTCATGCCTATAATCCCAGCCCTAAGGAGGCCAAGGAGGGCGGATCCCTTGAGGTCAGGAGTTCAAGACCAGCCTGGACAGCATGGTGAAACCCCATCTCTACTAAAAATACAAAAATTAGCTGGGTGTGGTGGTGTGCGCCTATAGTCCCAGCTACTTGGGAGGCTGAGGTAGGAGGATCATTTGAACCTGAGAGGTGGAGATTGCAGTGAGCTGAGACTGCGCCACTGTACTCCAGCCTGGATGACAGAGTGAAACCCTGTTAAAAAAAAAAAAAAAGAATGTCAATATGGCTAAAAGTTAAGGGGTGGTTGGTGAGAAGGTGGTAGTCACACTTGAAATGTGTGGAAACAAGCAGTGTGGCTGGTTTCCCTCTCTTTCTTCTTATTTTCTGTTTTTTTTTTGAAGGAGTTTTGCTCTTGTTGTCCAGGCTGGAGTGCAATGGCACGATCTTGGCTCACCGCAACCTCTGCCTCCTGGGTTCAAGTGATTCTCCTGCCTCAGCCTCCCAAGTAACTGGGATTACAGGCATGTGCTACCATGCCTGGCTAACTTTGTATTTTTAGTAGCGATGGGGTTTCTCCATGTTGGACAGGCTGGTCTTGAACTCCTGACCTCAGGTGATCTGCCTGCCTTGGCCTCCCTAAGTGTTGGGATTATAGGCGTGAGCCACTGCGCCCGGCCATGGTCTCCCTCTTTCTTCACTGACTCTTACTAAGCCTCTCATTTATAACCTCCTAGAAATGGTACTTATTTCAAGGTGGTAATTGAAATGCAAGACAAACTTAATTCAAGAGAAAGTTGTGTGATGAGAGTATAATTTGCAACTTTGTCTCAACAAGAGTACTAACTGGGAGAGACTGACTTTTAGTGATCCAAGTTAGAAATAATCAAGTAACATCTTGACACAGTTAAAATAGTATAATCAGTTAGATTTTCAGTGTCTCTTTTCTTTTTCAAGCAATCTTTTTCTTTTCTTTTTCATTTTTAGAGATGGTCTCACCCTCACCCAGCCTGGAGTACAGTGGCGCCATCATAGCTCACGGCAGCCTCAAACTCCTGGGCTCAAGCCATTCTTCCACCTCAGCCTCCCAAGTAGCTGAGACTACAGGAACATGTCACCATGACCAGTTAATTTTAATTTTAATTTTTTGTAGAAACAGGGTTTTGCCATGTTCCCCTGCTGGTCTTGAACTCCTTTGTTAGATTGATCCTCCTGCCTCACCCTTTCAAAGTACCGGGATTAGAGGCATGAGCCACCATGCCTGGGATTCTTCTGATTTAAAAAACATATAATCATTATAGAACACTATTAAAAACACAGGAAAATATTAAAAAATAAAGTTCATTCATAAACCCATTTCCCTTGTTTTTGGTCCATTGAGGCATTTTATTTGTATGTATTTATTACATGCCTAGAAAAAAAAAAGTCCCAGGCTTTCCCTTCTGTGTGATTTCATCTTGTTTCTTCATGGGTCTGTGATGCTAGCTGAGGTTGTCAGTACAATGAAACCTAATTGACAGATGGGAGCAGATTATTCCATCATTTTTCTAGATCTTGTTAAGGCTTGAGCAAGAGTACCATCCACCCTCCCCCCCCCCTTTTTTTGGTTGTCAAATGATTCATTATTTAAGTATTTTCCTTTGTATTTCTTAACTAGCTGGGCATTCCACTGTACCACGGTTTATGTCCTCTATGACATCATGATGGTGGTGGCGGCCATCAACATTTCATCCCACAGATTGGGTAGTCCCCAGGATCTCTTTAATGGTACCAGAGAGTTCTCTGGCTAAGGATCCATGTCACATCTGTCTGGCAAGGTTGATAATCTCATCAAAAGTGATATTTCCATTGTGTTTAATGCTTTTCTGTTCCTTTCTGTCTTTTGCTGGTCCCTTGAGAGCTTTGATGACCAGGGCAGAGACAGAAGATACTGCCTCAATCTGGACCTGTCTATTCTGATGGATTGTTTCACTGTAATTCTCAGACCCTTCCAGACACCAATTCTCTTGGTGATGTCACATCCAACCTTTTCTGGAGATAGATCCAGGGGGTTGATCTTGGAAGCCAGGGCAGATGTGTCACTGACTTCATTATCGGTGCACCTTATGTATATGACTTTGATCTCATTGGGGTTGAACTTAGGTGGCATGATGAAGTAGCTGGTATGGGATGAAACTAGATTCAGGATGACTGAAGAAGGTTGTACCTTGGCCTTCTCTGAGCTGGAAACTGAAAGAGTACCTTTCTGAAATGATAAAATTCACATATAGGAGTGATTAAAAACAATAACCAGAAATTCACAAAGTAAAATTGCAGGCTAAATTTATAAAATAATCAAAGTCCACACTTTTATTGACCCAAGTTAGAAATAATTGTAGTTAACTGATTATCATTAGGCCTTTAGTGTACATATGCCACCCACCACAGATCTCCTTCTGGTCCACCTCTCAGGCTGACAGGAAGGAAGCAGAGTGATACAGCAGCTAGCTTGAGAGTTGCTAATCAGCAGGGTGATCTTTAGGGCCCAACAGCTCTTAGGACACATTGTCATCATTGAGGTCACTATAGTGGC
This sequence comes from Cheracebus regulus, assembly GCA_963574635.1. Classification (NCBI taxonomy): domain Eukaryota; kingdom Metazoa; phylum Chordata; class Mammalia; order Primates; family Pitheciidae; genus Cheracebus; species Cheracebus regulus. Next base: position 35,743 of record CAUYQU010089676.1, read on the forward strand.
AGAACAGCCTGGTTCGGAAATGAATCTTTTGTCCTGATTGTATCCTCCCATTTCCTCTTTAAGTCAGTCAGTTGACATCTATTTATTGAGCACAACTGAGGTAGGCATTTAGGATAGAGAAACCATCAAAATCAGGTATGTTTCCTGGCTTTATGGAGATTGAAGACTAGCGGGAGTGATAAGCATTAAATAATTACACCAATAAACAGAGTAACAGAATAGGTGCACTTCTGTGATTTCTGTTCTGAATACTCTTCTTTGTATGCAGTTAAAATATGGAAAGTTATATTTTCCTTATATAACCTATTATATACAGAATATTCCTATGCACAGAATACATTTGCATATGAGGTAGTACTCACAAGCCACCTATATGCTTTTTTTTTTTTTTTTCTGAGATGGAGTCGCTCTGACTGGAGTGCAGTGGCATGATCTTGGCTCACTGCAACCTCCACCTGCTGGGTTCCAGCAATTTTCCTACCTCAGCCTCCCAAGTTGCTGGGACTACAGTCACGCACCACCATGCCTAAGATTTTTTATTTTTAGTAGAGACAGGGTTTTATCATGCTGGCCAGACTGGTCTTGAACTCCTGACCTCATGATCTGCCCACCTTGGCCTTCCAAAGTGCTGAGATTACAGGTGTGAGCCACAGTGCCCGGCCCCTATATGCTATTTTATGGGATATTTAAGTGGTTGTTAATAGTAATCTTGACTCTGCTATTTTTACCACGTATGCTGACTTTAGAAATTAACTCTTGAGTGAGCTGGAGCTTCATTGTGATAAAGGTCTTAGCAGCTGAGGGAACACAGATTCTAACAATCAAAGTAACCAAACCACTCTATTTAGTTTGGAGAAGCAGCAAAGTCTCACTGCTTCCACTTCTTGCCAATCCCTTTGTAGACTCTCATAGACCCCGATTGGGTCTTTGCCGAGATCAGGAATAATTGTCTCAAAATATAGCTCTGAAGCAGCAGTTCAGCTTTGTAGGAAAATAAGGTATTAATAGGAATGAGACACTGAAGAGATATCTTAGGCAGTGGTTCTGAAGTAGTTCAGAAATGTTCAACCCCACTCTTCATACAGAGCTGCTCTTTGTTTCCTGTCTGATTTCTTCTACTTGAATAATACCCATTCTTGTATTCAGATACAACAATCCGACATTCATTGTCATGATAAAAATAGAAAATGACAGGAATTGATTTTTCATAGCAATTAGTCCTATGTCTGTTTTCTGATTTCTTGAGCACATACAGGCAAAAGAGGCAGGGCAGTTATATGAGAGAGAGTGCCTCATGCATTTAATAGGAGATAGTGGTTCTGGCAGTTTTTTCCCTCATTTCAGATTTAATTTTTCCTCATATATAAGAAACATGATTTGCTAAGAACAGATTTTGTATAGTTAAAATAACATCAACAACTTTATCAGGTGTTTTAAAAATCTCTTTTTATGCTTACCATTTGAGGGACCATTTTTCAATCCCGTATGTTTTTATTGTACCAAAAGGACCTGATAAGATCAATAGCAATAATGTATAGAGTAGCATTTTTGTAAACTATCAAATGTTTTAGGATGATAAGGTACTATTATTCTTCATTCATTTCATAACTATTTATTAAGAGACTACTCTGCGCAATGCACTGCACTAGATGCTTGGAAAAATGCAAAGAACAAGGAAGTAAAGTCCAATCTGAGACCTCATAGAGGTTATATTTCAGAGGGAGTGACGGTCAGTAACCCAGAGTATGATAAGTTCTGGAGACTTTGTTCCATCATCTAGATAACTCACCCTTCAAGATGCCATTCAAGCATTATTTCCTTCGACAAGTATTCCTTTCCACCATAGTGTGTGTATATTTGCATCATAGCACTTATCTCATTGTAGTGTGATAGGTCTTGGTTTACTTACCTATCTCCTCTGTTAATATTGTTAGCACCTGAAAGGCAAGGGACTTGTCCCGTTATCTCCCTAATATCTATAATGTTTGACTTGCACATAGAATGCACTTAATTAATGTTTATAGCAATAGATCAGTTAATGCGATACATGGTGATTAACCTTGGCTCTGAAATTAGGGACTATCAGATAAACACTGTAAAATAGGAAGTGCTATCCAAGATCATATAGTCTACCTTCCCTTCACGTATGAGGAACTTGAGCTCTGCCGATATGCTATAGTTTGGGCAGAGCAAATCATTCTGTGTTTTAGTGTTCTCAACTGTAAACTAAAGAGAGTTTTAGAGCTGAAAGAAAGTTCACAAAGGTTTCCTTATCCAGACATTTCATTTGAGAAGTGAATAAGTTGAGGCCCAGAAAAATGAAGCAGCTTATCTAAAGTTCCACAGCGAATTAGCAGCAGAACTAAAAGCAGGTCTTCTGGAACCTATAATAATTCTCATTTCACAATCCCGTGTTCTTTCTCCCTATAAACCTTAGCATTGTCACAAGATTGCTGTGAAGTTACATAGAAAGAATAGGTATGGATACTGTGGTTAGAGTATAAATTATTGTTACCACTCTCAAAAACACTTTGGTATGATCTAGTAAAGATGCATATCCTCTACAACACAATGGCTCAATTCCAAGGAATACTCCTGAGAAGTTCTTGTATATGTAAATAAAGAGGCATGTACAATATTTAGAGCAGCTTTGATAATAATAGTAAAAAAAGAAATAAACAGCTTTGATGTTCAAGACTGATATCCACTGACAGAAAATAGATAAATTTATGCATAAACACAAGATGAAACATGATATAGGAAAGAAAACAAATCTCATAAACATAATATTGAGGGGAGAAAAGCAATTTCACCTCCAGTGATAACATCCAGAATGTTTCATATAGTACAATATTATCTATAGAAAGTTCAGTCTGGGAGATTTTGTCTCTATATAAAAAAAGTTAGCCAGGCGTGGTGGCACACACCTATAATCCTACCTACTCAGGAGGCTGAGGTGGGAGGATCACTTGAGGCTGGGAGATCGAGGCAGCAGTCAACCATGGTTGCACCTCTGCATTCCATCCTCAGCAACAGAGCAAGTCCCTGTATCAAAAAAATTATATTAACAAGGATATCCAGTACTTGAACTCAGATCTGGACCAAGCAAACCTATTAGATGTTTACAGAACTCTCCACCTGAAATCCACAGAATATACATTCTCCTCAGCACCACATCACACCTACTCTAAAATTGACCACATAATTGGAAATAAATTACTCCTCAGCAAATGCAAAAGAACGGAAATCATAACAGTCTCTCAGACCACAGTGCAAAAAAACTAGAACTCAGGATTAAGAAACTAAGAACTGCACAACTTCATGGAAACTGAACAACTGGCTCTTGAATGTTGACTGGATAAACAATGAAATGAAGGCAGAAATAAAGATGTTCTTTGAAACCAATGAGAACGAAGACACAACATACCAAAATCTCTGGGACACATTTAAAGCAGTGTCTAGAGGGAAATTCATAGCAATAAATACCCACATGAGAGGCAAGGAAAGATCTAAAATCGACACCCTATCATCAAAATTGAAAGAGCTAGAGGAATTGAAAGAGCAAGATCAAAAAAACTCAAAGGCTAGCAGAAGACAAGAAATAACTAAGATCAGAGCAGAACTGAAGGAGATAGAGGCACAAATAACCTTTCAAAAATTAAATCCAGGCCTGCTTTACAAGAGCTTCTGAAAGAAGCACTACACATGGACAGGAACAAACAGTATCAGCCATTCCAAAAACATACCAAAAGGTAAAGGGCATCACCATAATGAAGAATCTACATCAACTAATGGGCAAAACAGCCAGTTAGCATTACCAGAAGCTGTGATTTTCGTCTCTGATAAAACAGACTTTAAAACAACAAAGAACACAAGAAACAAAGAGGGACATTACATG